>CM071932.1:62047333-62219833 GCA_016081115.2 Rehmannia glutinosa
CAGTTACGTATTGCTATGTCAATTGAAGTTTTGTAGACCAAGTTATACCCTAAATAGTGAATCGCGCGTAAATCCGAAAAAAGACGCCCGCTTCTTAAGTAATATCACTTTTTGACCTATATTTGGTAATAATTTGGATTTTCAAAGCTAGAGAAATATTTGTAGATAATTGTCGTAGCTGTCCAACGGTATAAGATTCACTTAAATCAGATGTTTGGTTGTGAGATATAAGAAATACGAAACTGCCAACAAAGAAGTGTTTTGCTAAATTTGGTGTTCTTGGTGAAATTTAGCGATTGTGTGTTCTTGGTAAAATTTAAAGTTGATTGTGTGTTCTTGGTGGAAATTTAAAGGATTGTGTGTTCTGGTGTTCTTGAGAAATTTAAAGGATTGTGTGTTCTGGTGTTCTTGGTGAAATTCTAAAGGATTGTGTGTGTTCTCGGTGTTCTTGGTGAAATTTAAAGAATTGTGTGTTTTTAAGTATTGTGTGTGTAAGAAGCATAAAACATTCTTATTCTCTAAAAATGATTTTAGGGATAATAAGTTGATAAAATTAGTGATTTAAATTAGAAGAAATAGGAAAATTGAATAGAGTTAGAAAAAATGGAAAAATACGTTCCATGGGTCAGGCTACCATCCGGGAGTAAGCAGTGCAAGATTAGCTAAATTAGGGATAAGAATGACGAATAGTAACACGATTGACATAAAGATGATGTAACTGAATAGTGGTGTGATGTTATATGATGTATGCAGCACGTAAGCCAAATACAATTTTATGTGGATTATTCGCGATTAAATTATTAAATGTTATTTCGGGTTTTGTGAATAAAATATTTTTTGGGATTTGTTTTTGATATGACATATCGTATTTTAAGATGTCGAGAATCTTGATTCAAGATAAGATGTTATAAATTAAGAATTCGATTAATCGGAAATTTTAGAAAACGGGTAGTTAGTCGATTAATTGTTTTTAGGTGATTAATTATGGATTAATTGAATTGAATTTGTCATATTTTGGCTTTGACTTTGACCATTGACTTTGGTCAACTATAGTTTTTAAAATTTTTCCACAATGGAACCGAACACCCTAATTTCTAGGTTACTTGGCTTTATAGAACGTATTAGATATGCTTAACATAAGAGACTAAATTACTCAATAAGTATATACTTTGTCCTATGTCATTAAGTTGAAGAATTTAACTGTGTTAGGTGCGGCGCATCGGATACGGTCTCGTCAATCAATTTCATCACTAGCATTCTATTAAACTTCAAGGTGGGTAAAATAGGTTTGCTTAAGCATATAAACTGTTATACTATATTTGTCAACTTTATAATTACTAAATGTGCTCTACAGACTGTTATTTATAAGTGGATAACGGATGGGGGACCGCCCGGTGTCGAGAAAAGGCCGAGAACCATATATGTAAGCTAACGGCCAGACAGGGATGATTTTTCGGTGTCGAAGAAGTAGCCGAAGCCATATATCTTTGTCGCCAACGGGTGGGGATACCTCGGTGTCAAAATGATTTTATTGCATTATGATTATTTGACCTATATAGAATCGCTTCGTTTCCCATCGAAGTTTACAACTCACGCCTTCAAATGTTTTTACATTTAGGATAATTATGATGAACCGGGAGGAGGCGTAGGAGTCCGACATCGTGGGGCGTTGTTCTATATATCCCAAATATTTAAAATTCCTGTGTTTTGAGTAAAATAAATATGGTGATGTAATATGAATTTATTAATGTGTAACTCTTATCAAACCATTTATCACCTTTGTTACTCTTAAGTTTATTTAAGAAATTTTTAAGTCACATTTTAGTATTTAAATTGTTTATTTTTTTATGCTTCAAACTATTTATAAATACTCAAGTGTACCCACGTTGGATGTTCCTAATCGAATGGGTTCAGGCGTTACACTTCTTGATATCTTCTATCTTTAGCCGTTTGAACACTTCTCCTATCGCCAACATGTCCACCCTTCTCGACTCGGCTCCTTCCTCCGGGAGTGTACTTGCACCGGAGCTTTTGATTTTCCAAATGAGCGATTCTCATCGAACTTGGTCGCATCGCCCAAATTGTACAATTCAAGTCCATTCTCCCAAGACAAATCCCAGTTTCGAGGTGAGTCATGTCTTGAAAATATCCTTCGCTTCTAGAGTTTGGAATTCCTACGATCCGGGGCTCGACGCATCGCCAGGCGAATATCTGGGGTTTTATTGCAGATAATCTTTTTCGATTGAGGACCGCCATACTGCTTTCTCGATGTTCTAAATGCGCGCATCGCTTCTCGCCTACCTTCTCAAATTTATGGCTTCCCTCATTCCTTTCTTGTGGGACGCCATTCTCAGCCTATTTATCTCATTGTACAAATTTTTCGCGCTTGTCGGAATCAAGTTGCGGCTTCTCCTCGCCGGGTGGTTTCAACAAACATAAGTTTCAAAGTGGGTTCTTCACGCTCTTCCTTCCCCTTGCGATTCTCCTTCTTCGCCTCCTTATTTCTCCCTTCGCTTCTCCTTTCATTTTTTAAGGTCTCATCTTCCCCTTTGGGCATCATCACCAAAAAGATAGTGGTCGGTGCCAAGGAACAAACTACTAATGAAGTCCAATCGTTGTTTGTTGAATTTTGCTCGATATCCGCTTGAGTAAGCCACCGACTCTAATATCTGACTCAACTGCTTAGCAACTTCATTTCCACCTATGCTAAGACTCCTGTCTATTCTCTTCTTCACTGCAATTTTGCTTACAAGGTGTACTGGGAGCAGCCTCCATGTCCGACTTGTAGGGACTCTTCTTCTACTATGAATTCCTTTCTCGCCTCGCTAAAATTTTACATTATCCTCACTCCAAACAAACAGACCGCAAAACAAGCTAAGTAACCACCTACTCGAGCTGCGCATTGTAGTCCATTCCAATAAAAAAGGCATTCTCATCCGTAAGATAACTCGAATATCTCGCGCACTTGTCAAGATCACGGTTGTCCAAACAAATATCCAATGATGATCGCGGCTGCTCCATCTTCTCAATTTCATCACATATTTTCTTGAACGACACGCGAACTCTACTGCGGGGAGTTCCTGGGCTTCTTTTCCTGGCCATACGACATCAAATCAAATCCCATCCCAAGACAATCGTGATCGGGGATGGAATTATGGGCTCTTCCCCGCACGCGCAAGATATTTCTCCCGTTTCTCGGCGTATACAACATCCATATCGTGCGCTCATAAGGAAAGGAAAGATGTCTTCAAAAACATCATATCGAACAAGAGGATTTCGAGGTCCGGGGCCTTTCTTCTTTTTTTGTTGCAATGTATCTTCAGGTTTCAATCGAAGCCAAAATACATCGTGGCATTTAACGCAGATGTGGGGAGCAGCGACGGAGCCGTTTGAGTCTTTGTTGAGCACAGCCTCGCCACCGACCGTGATCCATCCTGAGCACCTGAGTTGGTTCCGCCACTGGGATCGAGCCTCACCATGCAAGTAAAGCAGCCTTCTGCTTCTGCCTCAAATGGTTTTTCCTATTGAAATCATCGGGTCCTTACTGCCTTAACAAGATTACCCAGAGCGTGATGGGCTAGATGGGGATGGCTCATCATCAAAATCAATCTCATCGAAGTGCTTTATCACAACATTGCATCCTGAGTTAAGAACATCCCCTTACCTCGTCCTCGTGAGATCTCCAAAATGTGTGGACTCGCTTCATCCCTCCCCGGTCCCAAAAAGTTATATCAATGTGTTCTAGGGAATCGGATTTTCGGCGCCGATTTTTCTTTCTTCACCAAATCCCCTCCACTTGGATAACGTTCTCCTCCCATCCGTTTTACCTAAAGAAGTCTCAACCTCCTTTAGGCCTTCATTACCCCCACAGACTCTACCGTTGTAGGGTCTTAACATCTCCCTTCGGCCTGCATCCGCTTGTCTTGGTCTTCTATGGCATCCTGAGTCTCAACTCTTAGGATCGCATTCATGGTCGAAAGAGTCTCAACTCCTACGGCCTCTTTCCCATCCTTTTCCTTAGCCGCATCGCCAGCTTCATCGTCCGCACATCGTAGAAAATCTCAAACCGAACAGCTTCAACCATTCGAGCCTGCTAATTTCACTCGCTATCGCTTGTTTGCTATCCTTCGCCACCTAACTACTTATGTTCCATGCTCTCCCACAAACGCTTCTCCGCCCTAGTCAGGCGGAGAGTTTCCTCACCGGGCGCACTGCCAACCGAGTGAATCCTGCCAGGGGTTACTGACCCCGGCATTACCCGCTGTGTGTCCCGCTGGAGTAATCACTATCGCAGGTGTCTCAACACCTTCTCCGGGAGTAAAGTCAAGCTGGGGTGCCCACATCATCACGGGATGTGGTTGCAAAGAATAACGGGTTGCAATCTTCTCGCGCTTTCACTCCCAATGGATCGATCGATGAGATATTCGGGGAAGATTATCCTGCACCTTCCTAAAGATGTTGCTCATGCACGATCGTGATTCTTGATGGCCTGCTGAACTCGGCCTTCAATCAGCCGCATTGGTCCAACTCTCGAGATCGCTAGCAGCGGGCCGACTTAGTGTCATGCTAACGGGTTCCGCAGTAACATGCACATTTTGACTTTTCGCGGCTCTAGCCTTTTCCAAGGTCTTTCTTTCTCATTTTCCTTTAATTGTACGGAGGGCATCCATGCACTCATTCTGGAGCATATTGACTCGACATTTCCAAGTAGCTAGCTCCTCCTATTCTTCGATATACTTGCAGTGAGCAAATTGTCCTGGAGAATCCAGCTTTCATCTCCTCCATTCCCTTACCGATGTCCGGATAGATGAAAATACATTATCATATCGTCGCCATCTTCTCCATCCTCTCGAATTGTAGCCAAACGGAGCTTGCCTCCTCGTCAGTTCGTGCGCATCACCGAGGGGATGAGACGCTTTTTGATTCATGTGTCGCATTGCCTCGGCTCCATCCATCTCCACACTGCCTCCCGGCAGCTTGTCTCGACATCACTGATCCGCACGCAGCCTTCCTGGGTATCATCAACTTTTTCTAAGATCGCTTCCTTCTCCGAGCATCGCAGTATCTTCGGGCTTCTCCTACCGAGTGTCGGACTCCGCCGGCTTTCTAGCCCGACTTCCTAAACAACCATCTTCACTTTGTAGAACCAAGGAAACTTGTGGCTCTACATTTGAGGTTCTTTGGAAGAGTGAAGGCATGTGTTTCAATATCCTTTTTTTTGCAATCGCTTTACGAGACTTGGCGGTCTGTTTTTCTTCACGATCGAGAAGAAAGTAGGGTTCCTTTCGCCGGCCAAGGGAGTGTGGGCTCGGTGGATTCGCCGCCTGGGCGAGTCTTGGGGTTTGTCTCACAAGGTGTGCTTCTGGTTTTGGGCCGCCGAGGCAGAGCTGGTTTAGCTATCGCAGCCTCTCTTCTTCAAAACAAAGCTAGGGAGAGAGCCGAGAGGCCGTTGCTATGTTCCGTAGGGGTCGATGATTCCCCTCACCGATATCGCCTTTTCTCGCATGAGCTTTCTTCTCGAGCCACGGAGAGGTTAGCCTTAAACATCCTCTTTGTTCGCATGAAAGGGCTTCCCATGTCGCATGGTGATCCCATTAATCTTCATCAAATGGCCAATCATCGTGCCATACCTCGTGGAACAACCAAAAGTCCTATCCTCCTTAAAGGACTTGTTGATTACATTCTGACAATTCTATCAAGACGAACTCAAATTGATTTACTTTCTTTCCTCCATTATAGCAGCCCATTACCGTCATCTTACCCCGTGATAGGGTTGAAGCTCCCAAATTTCATGTCCACACACTTGACACAATGTCCATCAGACCTTATGGTAGTCATCCTTAATCAACTCCTTCTTAGCAATTTCTCTTCCAAGTCATGCACCAAGTTCACGCCCTTCTCATCTATTTCTTTCAATCCTTTCGTCGGGCAACTTGCAATGTTCAACAAAGTCCTTTGCAGTTGATTTTGATGTCCTGTCGTGGAATGGATGATCGACCTCATCCTCCCCGCACTCGGGCATTCACGTAAAATATGGCGACCTCCTCCAAATAGGTGTGGGTGAACTCCATAGAGAGAAAGTCCTGCAGATCGGACTTTTTAATCTTGTCAAATCTTTTTACTGTGGCCTCACTGGCCCCTGCTTGATCATCCCTTTGAAGTCAATCAAGCACCACAAAGGATCTTATTCAAAGCTTAGCGAAATCATGTGTAGCAACCATTTTTAGAGAGATTAAATGGTGAAATATGCTAAAAATCTTGATCTTCGAAGGTAGTGGGACTGAACAGATGTAGAGAGAATTTCTTTTGCTTGTCAAGACGAGAGTATTTGTGTGAGGAGAGAGAAAATGAATTATGGTTTATATGAAACTTGAAAGGAGGTTTTGAATTTGAATAACTTGATCTAAATCAACGGCCAAGATTGATCCTTCAAAACCACATTAATTTCCCCACATTAAATAGAGCAAAACATTTATATCCAATCATATGTTTTATTGCCTTTTGTAATCGACAGCTTATAATTATGCCGACGCTCATCCTTAAAAATGTTATTCGAATAAAATGATCGTTTTTGTCACTTAGCTCATAAATGATTCAAGCCTATCATCCAAAGTGACTCAACTCGCTCTCTCTTCACATAAGATCACTCATTTGCCGCCTAACTTGATATAGCCGATTTTCCGACTGTTTGTTTCACTTGGTGAAATGTGAAAACTTGCTCATTTTCCATTCTCTTCTTTGTCTCTCACGATTGAGTTTATGAGTGTATTAACTGTTTCAAGTAATCCTAACTCATTCTTGATCTCTTCAAATCTTGATTCACATAATGGCTTTGTGAATATGTCGCCTAACTCGCTTATCAATCGAGATGTATTCTAGGGGTGATGTCTTTCTTTTCAACATGTTCTTTTATAAAATGATATCTCGACATCAATGTGCTTTGTTCTTGAATGCAACATCGATTCTCGAGTGATTGCAATAGCACTAGTGTTATCACACATAACCGAGATCTCTTTTCTTCAATATCATAGTCTCACCATTTGCCTCATCCATAAAGACTTGGGCACAACAATACGCCCCGCAGCCTATGTACTGGTCACCGTGGATGTAGCTATTGACATGTACCGATGTACTTTCCCGTAAACTCTACATCCAAAGATAGTCCGAGTCCAGTATCCCATCGCCTTGAATCCTCCTTCCTTTGATACCATAAGCCAACTTCTCGGCATCCCTTCAAATATTTTAAGATTCTTTTTGGCTGCAAATATGTGACTCTCTTTGGTGCAGATTGAAATCTAGCACATACACTCATCAAATATGTGATATCCGCCCGCTTGCGCTAGATAGAGCAATGATCCAATGAGGGCTCTATATCTAGTTTGATCAATGACTTTGCCATCCGCATTTATGTCCATCTTGACCGATGTATTCATATGAATCTTCATCGGTGACTTCTCTTCCATACCAAACTTCTTCATTAAATATCCGTATACTTGGTTTGGCTTATGAAGGTTCCATCCTTCAATTGCTTGACTTGAAGTCCTAAGAAGAAAGTCGCCTCTCCCATCATGCTCATCTCAAATTTGTCTTGCATGTGGTTTGAGAAATTGTCACACGCCTTCTTGTTTTGTGGATCCAAAGATGATATCATCCACGATACTTAAACAAGCAAAGGTACTTCTCCATCTTGAATCAAGAGTGTTCTATCAACCTTGCCTTTGGTGAATCTATTGTCGCTTAGAAAACCGAGACAATGTGTCATACCATGCTCTTTGCCGCTTGTTTCAATCCATACCATGCTTTCTTGAGCTTGTAGACTTTATCTCCAATAGTTTTCTACTCAAAACCTCGAGGTTGTTCAACATAGACTTTTCCTCTAATGTACCATTCGTAAATGCATTTTTCACATCCATTTGATATACAAAGGAAGTTCTTGTGTGCAACATAAGCAAGAAACATCCTTATTGCTTCCAATCCGGCAATGGGAGCAAAGGTTTCGCAATTTATACCTTCTTCTGGCAATACTCTTTGGCTACCAATCTTGCCAGTTTTACAAGATCATTCCTCGTTCATCTTGTTTTCAGAATACCCACTTAGTACCAATAACATTTTGGTGGGTTGTCCTTTGAACTAATTCCCATACTTTGTTTCTTTCAAATTGATTGCCTTCTTTGCATGGCCTGAATCCAATGTGTGTCTTCGAATGCTCGAGACACATCTTTAGGCTCTATTTGGGAAATAAAACAAGTGAACATTGCTTCATGATGTGCTGATCCGGTTATTATGTCATCTCTAACATCTCAAATAATTAACTCGGTGGATGGTCTCGGCCATCTTACATCGATTGCGCAGTAAGTCCGCTGGATTCACTGCCTTGCATAACTAAGTTGTCTTGAACAACTTCTTCATCATCATTCAGCACCTTTCCATCTATCTTTGAGATTCAGCTATCTCATCATCATCATGGTTGAGTGCTCTCACTCGCTTCAAAGATAATATGCATAGTTGGCTGATTTTGTTTATCGCCCTAAGTCATCTATGTCTTCTCCATTCATATTAGGCTCATAAAACACACATGGATAGACTCTTGAACCATAGTCCTCTTTGTTTAGACTGTAGGCTTTACTCTCGGTGAGTATCCTAAGAAGATACCTTCACGCCTTTTAGCATCAAAAGCCTTCAAATTGTCCTTACCATTGTTGTAGATAAAGCATT
Source organism: Rehmannia glutinosa (assembly GCA_016081115.2). NCBI lineage: Eukaryota > Viridiplantae > Streptophyta > Magnoliopsida > Lamiales > Orobanchaceae > Rehmannia > Rehmannia glutinosa. The sequence continues at coordinate 62,056,049 of CM071932.1, forward strand.
TACATCCAAATATCTTGAAATATCCAACATTTGGCTTTCTCCTGTCCAAATCTCATGGAGTCTTGTCAATTGCATGTTAATCATGCATCTATTCTAGAAAGTATAGCATGTTGTATTTATGACTTACCTCAAAATCTTGGCAATCTGACTTGACCTAACATTGTCCTTGAAGCTTCCTTGAGAGTTATGTTCCTTCTTTCAGCTACTCCATTCTATGTGGAGTCCTTTCACGATAACTCATGAGCAATACCATTTTCAACACAAAATCGAAAGTTATAATCCCATTGACAAACTCAGTTCCCTGTCGATCTTATCTTTATAATGGTTTGACTCTTCTCATTTTGAACTCTTCTCATTGACTTCTTGGCAGAGTTTCTTCTTTTTACACATGAAAATTGTCCATGTATATCTTGAATAGTCATTCACCACCACTAAGGTGTATTTCTTTCCACTTATGCTAGCCGGCTCAACAGACCAAATAAATCCATATGTAATGTATGCAATATCCTGGTTTGAAGAAGGACTTTGCTTATCCTTGAATGATTATTTGATTTGCTTTCCCATTGGCATGCATCACATATGCTTTATTTCTTGTGCATCGAAATCGCAATCCTTCCACAAGACGACTCCTTGCAAGTTTGTTGATTGTCTTGAAATTCGGTGACTCAACTTATGCCATAGCCAACTAGATTCACTGTCATTTTGCTAGTAGACATGTGCAGTGTAGCAAAGAGACCAATCTACTACATACATATTCTTTTATCTTATTCCTTGTTAAAAGACAATTTCATTAGATTCAAAGATCTTTGATCGGCATATCTTCATGTTGAATCCTACATTGTAGCCTTTGTCAAAGAGTTGGTTGATACTTAGGTTGAAGTTGAGACTTTCAACATAAGCAACATTTGTGATCTCTAGTCCATTCTTCTTGATGGATCTTGTGCCTTTGATCTCCCCGGAGCTTCATTTCCTCCAAGTATGACTTTAGCACCTTTGATCTTCTTGAATCTTGTGATTTCTTTTATTTCATGTCATATGTCCGAATGTACCACTATCCATGTACCAGGTTCTTTGCACTCATTTGCTCCTTGAACCCGCAATCAAGGAAATCGTTTTTTGAGTACCCATACTTGCCTAGGCCCTGGGGGGTTAGTTCTATAAGATGCTCCAGCCAACCTATAGCCAGATGATCTGACTCTAAGAGGTTGTCATCTATCAGTTCCATAATCATAATACACATTAGCAAATTGCTTGGGGGTTTTAGGATGTTCTGATTGTCTCTTTTCTTCAGAAACTGTGTTTGTTTAGCAATCGCTTTCTTAGGGTAGTTGTGGAATTTCTGAGTGTAGTGCTTGGGTGCATATGTGTGCTGATAATAGCTCTTTTGCCTTGGGAATGACTTTTGTTGAGGTTGAGGTCTTTGCCATTTTGACTTGTATGCCATAGGACTTTGTTGATATTTCATATTGTTATTCCAATCAGCTTGGTTTGGATAGTTTCTACCATTCCCATCATATGTATTTCTTTGATGAAACTTCTGGGGCTTTTGGTAGCTCTGTTAGGCTCTTACAGAGTATTTTCTGTTAGGAGTCTGTTGATGGACCTGTCTGAATTTCTTCTCAAATTGTCCTTTCAAAGATACTCTATCGCTTCTTTCCTTTTTCTGTTATAACCAAGGCCGAGATGATTGTGATTGTGTTTTAGTATGGATGTGGGTGCAACATATGGTGTTTTGGGTTTTTGGATTCCTTTATTGCTTGAATATCCTTTTTTCCAAAATCACTCTTGGAGTTTGACTATGCACAAAGGAATTGAATCATATGTTTGTCTTGTCTCCACACTCTTTTTGACTCATAATAAGTTCATCCAATGATTTGGATGCTTTTGTAAATGAGGCAATCACATTCTTAAGATCTTTTTCTCTTTTCGATGTGCCTAACTCAAGCTAAGATCTTGGCATTTTCACTTTAGGCTTAGTGTTCTCATCAGCTATGTGACTCGGAGTACTCAGCTCTTTTGTCAATTGTGAGTTTTGGCTTTTAAGCTGGTTGTTTTCCTCATTCAAAAGTGTGTGAGAGGTTTTAATGTGCTCAAAATCTTTCATCATTTTGCCTAATGAATATAAAGATCTGTGGGTGATGAAGTATGTGTATCACAAGTCACTATCACTTGAATTAGAATGAGATGAGTTAGAATGTACCTCATCTTCTTGATTTTGTTGTTCTTGTTCTTTGGCCATGAGGCAGATCAAAGCATCTTCCTCCGTATCACTTGAGTAGCCAGCTTCACTACTATCTGAGTATACTGCTTCTTTGCACTTGGCTGGCTTAGAAGTCTCAGCAGCCAACATAGCTTTCTTCTTTTCTTGTCTTCTTTCTCTGAAGACTCTTCTTTCTTCCTCATTTCTATATTTGTTGACTGGTGGATAGGAACAGTCAACGGCAAAGTGTCCTGGTTGTCCTAATTCCAACACGGGTTTTTAGCTCTTTGATCGCTCTCTCGGTTCTACGATTATCGGCTCACCGATACTTAGCTCTCGATGTTCGACTCTCTTGGGTGCTTTGTCCTCCTTGCCTTGGAAGGTCTTGAATGTCTTCTCGAGGTCTCACCCTTGTTTCTTTTATAGTTCTTGTTAAAGAACTTGTTGAATATCTTTACCATAAATGGCAATTTCCTCCTGGTCGATAGTCTCCTTTGGCTCAGCTTTCTTCCCATCACTAGCCAATAATGTAGTTGTCTTGGTACAACTATTTCCTCTGGATCTTTTCTTCTCAACTCAAACTCATAGGCTTTGAGGTCTGAGAATAGCTCATGATTCGATGTATTTTAGAGGTCCATTGAATGTCTCAGATCCATGACCTTCATTTCTCATTCAGCTAGGAGTGATCTTAGTATCTTCATGCACATCTCCTTCTGAGTATACTTTTTCCCCAACGGTAAAGCTCATTTGTTATCTCGTAGAACGGCATCCAGGTGATCCAGATTCTCACCTGCAAGCATTTTAAAAGTTTCAAATTTTTGAACAGCAACAGTTAATTTATTCTCCTTAATCTATTCTGATCTTTCACAAATCAGTGTTAGCTTATCCCAGATTTCTTTGGCTGATTTGCACGACTTGACTTTGTTGAACATTGTCTTGTCTAATATCTTGTAGAGTTTATCCTTGGCCACATTGTCCAGGTTATATCTATTTCTATCTTCAATGGTCCATTCAGTGCGTGGTTTTTCAACCATGGCTGGTCTAGCTTCTGCAGCAGCTTCTTCTCCTTCAGTTGCAGCTGCTCTTCTTATAGCAGTATTGACTTTGAGTATTTGCAATGGCCCATCCTCTATAACTAGCCACATTTCATCGTGTAAAGCGGATATATGAGCCTGCATACGAATCTTCCAGTTATCAAACTCTTCCACAGTGAACATTGGAATACGAGTTAGATTTATTTCCATGATAATAACTTTGCTTTTACAGATGAAAGACTTTGAAAACTCAAGTGTTAAATCTTTTGAAAAAGATTGAGATCTAGTTTAGTAACCAGTGTGGAAGGCTCATTGAACCAACCGCTCTAATACCATTTTGTTAGGAAATTTATTGTTTAGATTTTGATGAATGCCATGTAAAACTTAGACTAGAAAGTTGGCACCCCATTTTCTTTGTAATTTGCATTGTAATAGATAAGGTTGTACGAGCTGAGTCAAGTCAGCTATGCCTGGATTTGCAAGAAGTCAACTGGAGGCTAAAATGAAGACTCCGCTAAAGCTATAAGTACCGAGTGAGTATGGCAAGAAGGAGAAGTCAAGAACTCGATCGAAGGAGTATCACCGGTTATTCTGTTGTGTGAAGTGTCGACCAAGTCAACTCAAGATAGCAAGTCTCAAGTTGAAGTGATGGATGAGTCATCCATGATTGGGAGCCGACTAAGTCACTGGGGAAGTTAAGGAATGATCAAGTCAAGACAATCGAAAAGAGTCCGTTGCACAAAAGTCAAGAAAGTTACTTAAATAAGTAATACTTCCATGCCGCAATATTCTAAAGTGCTCAGCCCCGAAGCGTGCAAAAGGAATAAACAATGGGAAGCACTGCACTGTGTCACGCTCCGAAAAGTGAAGGTTCATTTAATACGAGGTAATGTCAATTTCAAGGATCGCAACAAGACAAGTTAACGACCACTAGTGTCTTTTGAAAATCAGCCTATCTCTTCAACGGCGATTTTTGAAAGAGCACTATAAAAGGCGAGGAATCACTTTGAGAGAAGGTTACTCGAACCACGAACATTCAAGCTATTATTATTTGTAACCTACAAAAATATTCTCAAGTTATTCAAGCAAATCCTCAAGCCTAAACTTGAAGGAAATCGATCCAACACCAAGTGTGAAGGAAAGACAACTTCATCTTGTTGAAGAGGAAACTTTTGAAGAATCAAAAGGGGTCTACATTCCTAGGAGGATTGTAGAAAGGTTCAAGGTCGAACCGAGTCTCAAGTCATTGGAGGGCTTCGTGATCAAATCCAAGAAGCTTGAGCAAGTGAGTGAAAGTAGCAAGGCCGCCGCTGTGAAGAAAAGTCGAGCCTGACGAGAAGCCGGTTGTGTGACCAAGGCATCTCGCATCGAGTCCTAAAGGATCAAGTCACCGCGTGATCAAGACTTGCATCGGACCGATAACCACTTTGTACTCCGATCAATACTTAGTGGATTCCTCCGGGGAGTTGGAGAAGAGAGGATTAGAAGAATTACCCCATCTTCGAACCTCTATAAAATTTATTGGTCATTTACATTTCAAAGATTTACTTACTTCATATCATTTAATATCTGGCGATAATTTGCCATCCAATTGATATTTAACAAAGTGCTAAAACCAAGTATTAAAACACATTTAAACCAAATTCAAGGGTGTTAAGTCCTCCGCTGAAAATCTCATCACAGCCGAGTTAAGTATTAGACTAAACAGTTGAGTTATTCTATCAACAACTCGATCGAGTCTTTGAGTGGCTAATCATTTGGTTAACTAACTTAGTTGTCCATCAAGGACATAGTGTGAAATTAACTCTAAACTTATTTAAAAGGACTAAATTCGAAAAGTTGGTAAGGTTTATTCAACCCCCCCTTCTAAACCTTACTCACACCCCTTGGGACCTACAATTGGTATCATAGTGGTTGGTTCATTGAGCCTTCCGCACTGGTTACTGAACTAGATCTCCAAGTTTTCAAAGAAGTTTTTAACACTTGTTCTTTCAAAAGCCATTTTTTTAAGCGAAGAAAGTTATTATCATGGAAGCAAATTTGACACGCATTCCTATGTTCACCATTGAAGAATTTGATGACTGGAAAATACGTATGCAGACTCATCTATCAGCTTTACATGATGAAATGTGGATAGTGATAGAGGATGGGCCACTTCAAATAATGAAGGTGAACACAGCTGCAAGGAGAGCTGCTGCAGCTGAAGAAGAGGAGGATGTTCCTCCCAGACCAGCTATGGTTGAAAAGCCAAGAGTTGAATGGACAAATGATGATAGAAAAAGATACAACCTTGACAACGTGGCCAAAGATATACTTTACAAGACTTTGGACAAAGCCATGTTCAACAAAGTCAAATCTTGCAAGACAGCCAAAGAAATCTGGGATAAATTAACCTTAATTTGTGAAGGATCTGAGCAAATTAAGGAAAACAAATTATCTGTTGTTGTTCAAAAATTTGAAAACTTTAAAATGCTTGAGGTGAAACAATGGACATTTGGATGCTAGATTCACTGAAAATAACGAACGAGCTCTCAAGATTTGGGAAAGAATACACATGAAGGAGATGTGTATGAAGTTACTAAAGATCCTCGGTGAGTGGGAAATGAAGACCATGGCTCTAAGGCACTCAATGGACCTATCAAAAACATCTAATCATGAACTGTTCTCAGACCTCAAAGCCTATGAGTTTGAGATGAGAAGAAAGGATCAAAAGAAGATAGTTGTACCCAAAACAGCTGCACTCGTAGTCAAGGAAGGGAAGAGAGCTGAGACCAAAGAAGTCATTGACCAGGAGGAAATTGCCTTGATGGTTAAAAGATTCAGCAAGTTCTTCAACAAGAACTACAAAAGAAACAAAGGTGAATCCTCCGAGACATTCGGCTCCTCCAAGTCAGGGAAGATAGGCCACCAAAGAGAGTTGAGTATCAAAAGATCGAATATCAAAGAGCTGACAATCCAAGAAATGAGAGAGCCGATCAAAAAGTTGAAAACTTGTATTGGAAATGCAGACAACCAGGACACTTTGCTATTGACTGTCCATATCCTGTAGTCAATAAATACAGGAATGAAGAAGAAGGAAAAGTCTTCAGAGAAAGAAGACAAGAAAAGAAAAGAGCAATGTTGGGCCGAGATCAGCGTCTGACCCAAGTCAAAAGAAGCAAGAAGATTTAGAAAGTAGTGAAGCCGACTACTCAAGTGACTCTAAAGAAGAAGCCTTAATCTGTCTAATGGCTAAAGAACAAGATAAACCTGACCAAGAAAATGAGGTACACTCTGACTCATCTCATTCAGATTCTAGTGATAGTGATTGTGACACACACACTTCATCACCCACTCCGATCTTTATGATTCATTAGGCAAAATGATGAAAGATTTTGAGCACATTAAATCCTCACATTCACTATTAAATGAGGAAAACGGCCCACCAAAAGCCAAAACTCACAAATGATTTGAAGAAGGAGATGAATGCGCTAAGTCACATAGCTGATGAGAACAAAGAGCTGAAGGCTGAGAATGCTAAACTAATAGCAGAGATAGTTGCTATAGAAAAAAGAGAAAATGATCTCAAAAATGTGATTGCTTCATTCACAAAGGAATCTAAATCATTGGATGACCTTATCATAAGCCAAAAAGAATGTGGAGTCAAGACATGCATAGATTCAATTCCTTTGTGCATGGTCAAACTCCTCAGTGATCTTGGAAAAGGATCTTCAAGCAATGAAGCATCTCAAAAATCCAAGACACCAAATGTTGCACACACATTCATTCCAAAGCACAATCACAACCAAACTGGCCTTGGTTATAAAGGAAAAGGAAAATAGCCAGTTAAGTATGCTGAGAGGACACCTGAGAAGAAATCCAGCAGAGTTCCTCAGCAAACTCCAAACAGGAAGTACTCTGTGAAGAAGAAAGAGAGCTACCAAAAGCCCTAGAAGTTCTATAAAAGGAACAAATATGATGGGAATGGTAGAAACTACCCAAGTCAAGCTGATTAGAATAATGTGAAATATCAAAGAAAGACCTATGGAATACAAGCCTAAATGGCAAAGGCCTAGAACTCAGAAAGGCCATTCCAAAGGCAACAAAGCTATTATCAAAGACACATATGCACCCAAGCACTACACTCGGAGATATCACAATTACCCAAAGAAGACAATTGCTAAAACACACACACAGCATACAGAAAAAAGACAGTTGTATGAACCTAAAGCCCCCAAGCAATTTGCCAAAGTGAATTATGATTATGGCACAGATAGATGGCAACCCCTTAGAGTCAAATCATTTGGCTATAGGTTGGTTGGATCATCTTACAGCACTAACCCCTTAGAGTCAAATCATTTGGCTATACGTCAAATCCATCTTCAACTAGGATATTGCATCTGTTGCATATGGATCTGTTTGGTCCAGTTGAGCCAGCCAACATAAGTGGAAAGAAATACATTCTAGTAGTGGTGGATGATTATTCAAGATATACATGGACAATCTTCATGTGTAAAAAGAAGGAAACCTTGCAGAAATTACCTCAACAGATGAAAAGAGTTCAAAATGAGAAAAGTCAAAACATTATAAAGATAAGATCTGATAGAGGAACTGAGTTTGTCAATGGAATAATAACTCAGTACTGTGTTGAAAATGGTGTTGCTCACGAATTATCTGCAACAAGGACTCCAGAGAATGGAGTTGCGTAAAGAAGGAAAGAACTCTCAAGGAAGCAAAGAAGGACCATGTTAGTCAAGCAGGTTATCTAAAAGATTTTGGGCGAGAATTATAAACACCGCATGCTATACTCAAAATAGATGCATGATAAATAGACGGTGACAAAGACTCCCTATGAAATCCGGACAGGAGAAAGCCAAATGTTGCATACTTTAAAATATTTGGATGTAAATGCTTCATCCACAACAATGGGAAGGATAATCTAAAGGCTTTTGATGCCAAAGCTGATGAAGGTATCTTCTTGGGATACTCAGCTGAAAGCAAAGCCTATAGAGTACTGAACAAAAGTACTATGGTTACAGAAGAGTCTATCCATGTGGTTTTTGATGAACCTAATGTAAATGGAAAAGACATTGAAGAGTTAGTTGATAAGCTGAATCAGCCAACTATGCAGAAGAGTCCCTATGTTAAAGCTGAAGATGGAGCAATAAACTGAGATGAAGATGATGTAGCTGAATCACAAAGGCAGCTGGAGAATCTACAGCTAAGTGGTGAGGAGAGAGCTGCTCAAGACAACACAGCTGCAAGACGATTAAACCCAGCTAACTTACTCCAACCTATGTGAGATGGCTAAGAGACCATCCACCAGAGCTAGTCATTGGAGATGTAACAGACGGTGTAAGAACCAGATCCAGAGCTCAACAAGAAGCAATGTTCACTTGTTTTATTTCTCAAATAGAGCCAAAAGATGTGTCCCAAGCATTGGATGATGCACATTGGATTCAGGCCATGCAAGAAGAGCTGAATCAGTTTGAAAGAAACAAAGTATGGGAATTGGTTCAAAGACCAACCCATCAAAATGTTATTGGCATAAAATAGGTTTTCAGAAACAAAATGAATGAAGAAGGTTCTGTGGTAAGAAACAAAGCAAGATTGGTAGCCAAAGGGTATTGCCAAGAGGAAGAAATAGATTTTGATGAAACATTTGCCCCTGTTGCAAGATTAGAAGCAATAAGGATGTTTCTTGCCTATGATGCACACAAGAACTTCATTGTATATCAAATGGATGTAAAAAGTGCATTCTTGAATGGATTATTGGAAGAAGAAGTCTATGTTGAACAACCTCCAGGATTTGAGTAGAAGACTCTTGGAGATAAGGTGTACAAGCTCAAGAAAGCTCTATATGGATTGAAACAGGCACCAAGAGCATGGTATGATACATTATCTCAATTCCTAACAGATAATGGATTCACCAAAGGCAAAGTGGACGAACACTCTTCAGAATTCAAGATGGAGAGAGTATACTATACTGCTTGTTCAAATATATGTGGATGACATTATTTTTGGATCCACAAACAAGGAGCTGTGTGATAAGTTCTCAAACCTCATGCAAGGCAAATTTGAAATGATCATGATGGGAGAGCTGACATTCTTTCTAGGACTTCAAGTTAAACAGCTGAAGGATGGAATCTTTATAAGTCAAACAAAGTACACCAGAGATTTAATGAAGAAACTTGGTATGGAAGAGAAGTCTTCTGTGAAAATACCAATGAATACATCAATCAAGATGGATATGGATGCAGATGGCAAGCCTGTGGATCAAACAAGATCTGAGAGCACTCATTGGATCACCGCTTCTATCTCACAAAGAAGTAGGCGGACATCACCTTTGCAAGAGGTGTATGTGCAAGATTTCAATCGCACCAAAAGAAAGCCATATGATTTGCAGCCTAAGAAAATCCTAAGATATTTGAAGGGCGCAGAATTAGAAGCTTATAATATCCAAAGGAAGGAGGATTCAAGCTTATTGGTTACTCAGACTCTGACTATGCTGGATGTAGAGTGGACAGGAAGAGCACTTCAGACACATGTCAAATGCTTGGAAACAGATTGGTCTCCTGGTTTAGCAGGAAGCAAAATTCAATAGCCACATCCACAGTGAAGCTAAGTACATAGGCTTGTGGGCGGCAAGTGTTGTGCCCAAGTCCGATGGATGAGACAACAGCTGAGAGATTATGATGTTGAAGAAAAAGAGATTCCAATTATGTGTGATAACACAAGTGCTATTGCAATCACGCAAAATCCTGTGTTGCATTCAAGAACAAAGCACATTGATGTAAGATATCATTTCACAAGAGATCATGTTGAAAAGAAAGAAATCACCTTTGAATACATCTCAATTGATAAACAGTTAGCTGACATATTCACAAAGCCATTATGTGAATCAAGATTTGAAGAACTCAAGCATGAGCTAGGGCTAATTGAGCTGAGTTAACACTCAGAAAACTCATGGAGAAGAGATGAAATGAGAAAAGATGAAAATGGAGCTAAGTTTAAATCATCGGCTAAGTGAATCACCATATCTAAAATCACCGTGATCGAGTTAGGACAAAATTTGAGTACCTATGTGAAAAGAGAGAAGAAGAATTGAATCAACTAAGGAGTAAGTCGAGTCATTTATGAGCTAAGTGACAAAAACGATGCGTTTTAATAAGCGGGAATGTTTTAAGGATGACTTCAAACATAATAATGACAGTGATCAAAAGTCGCACGACAAAGCATATGATTGATATAAATCTTTGCCGCATTAAATGCGAGCAATTAAATGCTAATCGGCGTGCTAAATCTGAGCCGTTGATCTCGATCAAATTTCAAAAACCGTATGCACGTCCTTTCATAACCCATACATATACCATTTCGTCTGTTTTTTCTCTCACACTACACCAAAACTGTTCATCTCTCCAAAAGCAAAGACTGTATTTTTCTCTCGAAACCCTATCAATCTTCAAAGCAAGTTTCTCAAAAATAGTTTGGTAAATCTTCAAGTAATGGCATCTACTTACGATTTTGTTAAGTTGGGAAAACAAATCCACACTGGCTCTACTGTGGATTTCGAAGGGATGATCAAACATGGGTCCGATGAAACAATTGTGAAGAAGATAGCTGAGAAAGTGGAGAAGTCTGGGCTGAAACCCTTTCTCACTATGGAGTTTCAGATGACTTATGTTGAAGAAGTCGCTCAGTTCTACTTGAATGCTGAAGTTCACGACGAGGGCATCAAGTCGTCTGTTCACGGAAAGGAGCTTACGATGACTGCTGAGGATCTAGCGGAGCATTGTTTGTTGCCATCGGAAGGAGTGTCAGAGATATTGGAGGCTGATGTAAACTTGGCTGCTGCATGGAAGGAAGTGGCCAAACCGATCCGTGGCTCTTTGCGAAGGTTGTCTACACACGGTGACAAGAAGTCTGGCGAAAGACGATTACCACAAGTTCTTTGGATATTGTTGCCAAGTGTGTAGACATCAAATTTGGAAGCTTTAATCTGTTGTCCAAAACTAAGCTGATCATGATGGCTGCGATCATGAAGGAGAAGAAGGTAAACTGGGCTGAGTTTGTATACAGCAGACTCTACCAAAATGTTGGAAATAAGTCTTTCAAGGAAGATGGGTCGTTCGGAGGGTCCTTGGGGTATGGCCTTGTTATTGGCCGGCTGATGGAGGTGAAGGGAGTTCCACTCCGACATGGAAAGGCGTTCCATGTCAACAAGAAAATGTTCCGATCAAATCTTTCCAGAGCTCAGAAGAGAGCTTATGCCAAGAGAGCGGATACCAGTGAGGGGGAAACAGCTGACCCTGAGGAAACAGTTGTTGTCTCCCCTCCCAAGAAGAAAGCTGCCCCTGCAGCTGGAAAGAAGATTGTTGCGCCAGCAGCGAAAAAGAAAACAACTGCACCTGCCCCTGAAGTCGAGTCACTTGCCCCTGCAGCAGAATGTGTCTCCGTGTCGCAGCCCATGAGCAGAGAAGGAATCCTTAGTACCTTCTCCAGGAATGAAGAAGAAGAGGACTGCCAAGACGAGAAAGGCAGCTGCCTCTAAGGCAACCCCACAGGCCTTTATTATCGAGGAACCGGAGAAAGTAGAAGCAGAAGTTCCTCTGGTGAAAACCAAAAGAAGAAGAAGAATCTTCAAGCGTTCAGAGCTTGAGAAAACAGCTGAGTCTGCCACTCTTGGAATAGATCATTGAAACAATTTGGAGAAGTAGAGTCTCTAGAGATTCTTGATGAAACCGCCAAGTCTGCTGAGGCCGATCAGCAGAGGCAAGTCGAAGACCCAAATTGTGGGATGTAAGCAAATGACGAAAGCAATTAACAATGTTGACGAGACTAAGTCTCCCGTTGGACAGGATCGTAATGTCTCCGCCCGTGACTAGACGAGGGTGAAGAGCGCAAGCTCTACTACCTTCCATTCTCGAGAAAGAGGTACCACAGAAAGATGATGACGATGATGTGATCATGCTATCTCCACCATATTCAGACGTCCAAAATCGTCTGCGAGAATGGAGGAAGTGGAAGTTGAGTCACTCTAGGGTGCAGTTTGAACACCCATAGTTTATTGAGGAGGGAGAGGAGCTATTCAGGTTCCTTGAAGTTGATACAGTGCTGCAAGCCCTTTATGAGGATAACTACATCAACATGCTGCAAATTCGAAAGGAAAACGAACAAAGCTAAGGCAGCAGAGGAAGCATAAGCTCGTGCGAAAGCCAGTATTTGTCCTCTAACTAGAACCACTGATCATACTCATCCACATATTGACATACTTTCAGAGAGTGATGAAGATTTGGACCCTGCTGCTGCGACAGAAGAGCTAGAAATGCAGCAAGCCATGCGGGAATCCAGAATTATGCATGAGCAACAGCTGATGGAAGGACCAGGAGAGTCTTCCAAATCACAGCTGGAAATTGACCCTATGGGAGTGGTGCAGCAGATTGCAACTGTTGTTGCTGCGTACTCTAAGGAAGGTTCTAAGGGAAATGGCAATGAAACTGGGAACTTGGGGACCCAAGTCGAGCCAACCCCTGTTGAAGGTGTCTTACCACCTGCCCCAATGGCTGAACACTCACAGGAAATAGCCGGGAGTTTGGAGAAGAGTGACTCCATTCCAAGTCACTCAGTTGGTGTGCCAGCTGAGGGGGAAACTCCCTCCACTGCAGCTAGGTCGGAGGTTGCTGCAGATGACTCCACAACGAATCTAGGAGACGAAGTGGATAAGGAAAAACAAAAAGAAACACAAAGATTGTCATTGTCCGAAGAAGCTCGAGATAGTTGAGAATTTGTCTCGGTGAGGTGCCAATCGCTCCACAGCCGAGGACGCCGCGATGCGATCGAGGCACGAGATGGTTACGCCCGGGAGTTAACACACTCGGGCAATGAAAGTGCAATCCACGGAGTTGAGACTCGTGGATGCCATCGTAGAAGACCCCAAGACAAATTGAGTGCAGTCGAAGGGAATGTCCAAAGCCTTGCCGATTGATTGAGACCGCAAGAGGTAATGAAGGCCTACGGGAGATTGAGACTTCCCGAGGTAAAGAGGCGAGAAACGAGCATCCCTCCGCTTATCATCGATGCATCCGAGAAGGAGATAAGTGCCCTTCACGATTCCCAAGACAACCCCGATGTAACTTTTCTCGCGATCTGAAGGTGAAGATGAAGATGGCCGAGTCATCCCCTGTTGCAAGTCCAAACGACTCGGTGAGGATGTTCTTCCCAAGACGAGTAAGCGAGAATTCAAGGCGTCGCTTCGTCAAAAGCAATTTTGATGATGAGCCACCCCTACAAGTCTCATCATCGTCCGATGACGCATCGTCTGGCGAGACGGACAACTCATATGGAAAAACCACCAGACCGACGAAGCGTTAAGACATTAACTGAGGCTCGGCCGGCTTGGTCAATACCACAAAGACCATTGACAGTGAATCACGATCAATCGCGAGCTCCCAACGCGCAAAGCCAGAATCGACTCAACCAAGCACATCACGGCCACAAGTCACGAGTTGAGCAATTCCTATGTTCGTGATGATGCGTTTGAACAAACTTTCCCTTTCTCACTAGAGCTGCTTGATCTTGATGAAGAATCAGCTAAAGATCAACAACGTTTCCATAAACTCCGATCCGGTCATTCCCACGATACCATCGTCCCAGATTTTGATTTTGATCTTTGGCGCTTGGTGCCGCCACCGAGACAGAGGTGACAATCGAGGTTCGAGAAGTCTTCAAGGCAATATATGCGGAGATAGAGAAGATGGAAAGGCTCCAGGCTTCATTGGATATGCGGCTGGATAACAGAGATGCTAATCTTACGACCGATCTGCGTGGAATCATAGTCATGATCCACGAATGGTGGCAACAAAGAAGAAACAATGCGTGTGGAACAGGTTCGATACTTCAAAGCATTGTACAATAAGATGCTAACTCGGAGCGCGATAACACTGACATGAAGAAGAGGATGCAAGAAACTATTGATAGAATGCATACCTCTCATACCACAGAAATGGAACTGCTGCGCGAATTTCATCGAAAAGAACTTTTGCGCGTAGAGGAGAACATGAATGAAAAATTCAGCCTTCTTATGGCTGAAATGAAACTGGTGACAACCGAATCAAACGCCACTCGCTCGAGCAAAGATTTCGGCGACATCTTTGCCTTGTGAGAATCAAGCAGAACTCAGCTATCAGCCGCCTAGATTTCATGCTTGCTGGCATGTTTCCAGGGGTTCCTCTCTCCTTTGATGATGCCAAAAATGGGAAAGAGGAATACCTAAAGACGTAGAAAGGATCCGCAGCCGAGAAGAAGGACGCAGCTGTGAAGGAGAAGACAGCAGAAGAAAGAAAAGTGAAAATCAGTTGAGGGGGAAGGTTCGAAAGACATGACTTTAATGGTTGCTAGAACCCCTCAACAAGGACTTGTCACATCTGACATCATCAGCAAACTCCCAGTGACTCTGCCACTCCAACACTCTGCTGTGCCCATGTCTGAGAAGAGGAAAATAGTAGAAGTAGAGATGAAGGAGGTTGAAAGAAAAATGGATGCCCGTGCGATGGACATACTAAAACAATACGGAGGCATTCCGGCAGGAAGAGACACTGATGCCATTTCAGACGTCGGAACCGAGCCTAGATCTGTTGATGAATTCAAGACGCTCGCATCCGATAGATACTTCGAAGGCATGACCATGGCCCAAGCCTGGGACTTGTATTGGGAAAAAGGGCTCAAGCTATGCGAAGAAGGCGATAGGCAAAGATACTCCGAGCAATCGCTCACTGGTCACTCGCTTAGTCACTCTCATTGGAAAGAAGAAGGCCCCGTCTGACAACACACACCGGATGAAGAGGTAGAAATGGTGGAGGAAGAGGTTTCAAACCTAGACCTCTACCCAAAAACATTGAATATATAGATCCAGGTAAGAAAGGAGGGATCTATTGGGGTGGGTTTGAAGTAGCCAACATGCAAGTGGCAAGAACAATTTGAATATGTAAAGAGAATCGAAGAAGAAAATAAAAGACAAACTCATTTTGTGGGAAGAGAGACAAGAAAGGAAAAGAAAAGATGAAGTCAGTAAGAGCTTATGAGAAAAAGAAAGCGGTGAAGAAGAGAAAGAAAGAGAAAAAGGTCAGAAGACGACAACACTGATGAAGAAAGAAGGAGGCAGCGAAGGAGATGAAGTGTTGTTGTCCACCCCTTCATGTAATATACTATTGTAAATACATAAGTATGTAAGTCTTCTGTACATTATATAAGAAATCTGTAATTTCTCTATTTTTGCGTAGACATAGATGTTTGCTCTGATACACTTTGTAAACAGCTGTGTAAAGGATAAGAATGTTATGACCAATAAAAAGATTGATTCTACGCATACATTCTCTGTTATTGCACTACCTGTATGTATCTTTGATATTTACATTTTGTATGTATGCTTTAAGTTTTGGCATCATCAAAAAGGGGGAAATTGTTGGGAAATTTATTGTTTAGATTTTGATGAATGCCATGTAAAACTTAGACTAGAAAGTTCGCACCCCATTTTCTTTGTAATTTGCATTGTAATAGATAGGGTTGTACGAGCTGAGTCAAGTCAGCTATGCCTGGATTTGCAAGAAGTCAACTGGAGGCTAAAATGAAGACTCCGCTATGAAGCAGCTGAGTATGGCAAGGAGGAGAAGTCAAGAACTCGATGAAGGAGTATCGGTGTTTCTGGTGTGTGAAGTGTCATCAAGTCAACTCAAGATAGCCAAGTCTCAAGTTGAAGTGATGGATGAGTCATCCATGATTGGGAGCGACTCAAGTCACCGGGGAAGTTAAGGAAGCTGATCAAGTCAAGACAACCGAAAAGAGTCCGTTGCACAAAAGTCAAGAAAGTTACTTAAATAAGTAATACTTCCATCGCAATATTCTAAAGTGCTCGACCCCGAAGCGTGCAAAAGGAATAAACCAATGGGAAGATCGCACTGTGTCCGGCTCGAAAAAGTGAAGGTTCATTTAATACGAGGTAATGTCAATTTCAAGGATGCAACAAGACAAGCCAACGACCACTAGTGTCTTTTGAAAATCAGTCTATCTCTTCAACGGGCAGATTTTTGAAAGAGCACTATAAAAGGCTGAGGAATCACTTTGAGAGAAGGTTACCTGAACCACGAACATTCAAGCTATTATTCGAGCTGTAACCTACAAAAATATTCTCAAGTTATTCAAGCAAATCCTCAAACCTAAACTTCGAAGGAAATTGATCCAACACCAAGTTGTGAAGGAAAGACAACTTCATACTGTTGAAGAGGAAACTTTTGAAGAATCAAAAGGGGTCTACATTCCAAGGAGGATTGTAGAAAGGTTCAAGGTCGAACCAGTCTCAAGTCATTGGAGGGCTTCGTGATCAAATCCAAGAAGCTTGAGCAAGTGAGCTGAAGTAGCAAGACAGCCTCCCTGTGAAGAAGCTGAGTCGGACGAGAAGCCATCTGTGTGACCAAGGAATCTCTAGACTGAGTCTTAAAGGATTAAGTCAGCTGTGTGATCAATACTTGCATCTGGACTGATAACCACTTTGTACTCTGATCAATACTTAGTGGATTCCTCCAGGAAGTGGAGAAGAGAGGATTAGAAGAATTACCCCATCTTCGAACCTCTATAAAATTTATTGTGTCATTTACATTTCAGCATTTAATTACTGCATATCATTTAATATCTACTGATAATTTTCCATCCAATTGATATTTAACAAAGTGCTAAAACCAAGTATTAAAACACATTTAAACCAAATTCAAGGGTGTTAAGTCTTATTTGAAAATCTCATCACAAACCCAAGTTAAGTATTAGACTAAACAGTGAGTTATTCTATCAACTGGCTCGAGTCAGTCGTTGAGTGGCTAACTCTATTTGGTTAACTAACTTAGATGTCCATCAAGGACAAAGCTGTGAAATTAACTCTGAACTTATTTAAAAGGACTAAATTCAAAAAGTTGGTAAGGTTTATTCAACCCCCCCTCTTCTAAACCTTACTCACACCCCTTGGGACCTACACATTTGTAGGTCCCAAGGGGTGTGGTGTAAGGTTTAGAAGAGGGGTTGAATAAACCTTACCAAATTTTCACTTTTAGTCTTTTGAAATTCTACTCAAATCAGTTGTGTCCTTGGGGGACATTTAGGTTGGCTATCTTCAGCTAAGTTACTCATTCAACAAACTCGACTGAGCTGTTGATAGTATAACTTGGTTGCGTCAGCTAACACTTAACTTTAGTTGATTGGTTTTTAACAACGGAAAACTTAACACCCTTTGCTTGATTAAAATTCATTTTTAACACTTGTTTTAGCACTTGTTACTTATCAGTTGGATAGCAAATTAACTTAACAGTAGATATGAAATTTATAAGCAAGAAAGTAAATGACACAAATATTTTATAGTGGTTCGAGGATGGGGTAATTCCTCTAATACACTCTTCTCCAATTCCTGGAGGAATCCACTAGGTAACAGATCAAGTTACAAAGTAGGTCTCGCCCAGAGACAAAGATTGATCACACGGTGGCTTCTCTGCGACTAGCCTTCTTCACAAGACAGTTGCCTTGTTACTTCAGCTCCCTTCAAGTCTTTGGATTTGATCACACAACCCTCCAACAAACTTGAATCTCCTGGTTCGACCTTGAACCTTCCTACAACTCCTTCAACTTGGAGAGTACACCTCTTTTTGTTCGTTAAACATTTCCTCTTCAACTAGTTGAAGTAATCTTTCCTTCACAGCGTGTGTTGGGTCGAGTTCCTTCGAGTTTTAGGCTTGAGGAATTTTCTGGATAAGCTTGAGAATATTGCAGGTTATACTTGCTTGATAATATATTGATTCGTTCGTGCTTGGTTCAGGTTAAAAGTCAAGGTAACATTTTCTCAATTGCTTCCTCAGCCTTTTATAGTGTTCATTTGAAAATTTACCCGTTGAAGAGATAGGCTATTTTCAAATAACACTTTTTGTTCATTGACTTGTCTTTTCTTGGTCTGCAAAGATGTGATGTTGACCCTTCCTCATATTTAATGGCTTCGCAGCTTTACAGGGTCTGACACAAGCTTCAGTGTTTCCCATTGGCTTATTCCTTTTGCATGTTTCTGGGCCAAACACTTTAAGACTTGGCTGCTTGGACATATTAATATATTGAGTAATATCCTTGACTTCCTTCTAACGGATCAATGTCAGTTGTCTTGACTTGACTGTTGCCTTTACCCCTTGTGACTTGAGTCTGCTCAAATCATGAGAATGACTCAACTGTCACTTCAACTGTTAGACTTTGCTCCTTTCATTGACTTGACTGACACTTCCTCAAACTTTACACAGTTGTTCCACAGCTGGCTCTCCTTCAGTCGAGTCCTTGTCTTCCTTATTGGCCATACTCAGCTGACACACAGCAGAGTCTTCACTCTAGTCTGCAGTTGACTTCTTGCATTCTTGTCTTAGCTATCTTCACTCAGCTCTTTCAGTCCTATATAATACAACATAGAATTACAAGGAAAATGGGGTGCCAAATTCCTAGTCTAATTTTTACATGGTATCATCAAAATCTAACAAATAAATTTCCTAACATTGGGATTTATGGATGCAAAAGCGCTTAAAAACTAAGCCAAGCGCATCATTTCAGGGCTTTTCGGACCACCGCAACTAGGGTGTGTAGGACAATATGGCCATGTGCAAATAGGACGATAATAATGAAGTTGAGAATTGAAATATCCTCTGACACGGCCAAGCCGTGTTGGCCAACACGGTCGTGTCAGGCTATCCAAGAGAGACATGTAACACTAGTAGTGTCGGACCACTTTTTAGTAATAATTTCTAGTGGGATTTATGGAAAGCAATCCAACCAAGTTTTTTTACCACTTTTGTTCACTTTTAACACCTCATTTTGCTACACAAAACCCTCACCTTCCCAACACGATTGCATAAAACAATTACTTAACCCAACTAATAAAGTGGAGCATTAAACTACCAAAAATTGACATTATTAATGAATACTTTCACTAAAATAATGTCAATAAAAGCCCAATGATGGGATTGATGGTGGATATCATGGAATTCAGATTTTAGAATATCACTTACATATTGTGAGAAGAGAGGGATAGAAGAATAGGAGATTGAAGAGCTTGGAGAATAAGGCTTGGAGCACCATTGAAGATAGCCCAATAAGAAGTCTTATATTGATCTTAAGAAAAGATAAGTTAATCATGTCTATGTTAATTTCATATTTCTTTGTAGATTATGTTTTTCTTAAGATCATGTTGAGAACTAAAGGAAGATCATGTTGAACTAAACCTTTAGTGTTTGAATATAATGAACTCTAGAATGGATTTTGTGATTATGGTTTGAATGGTTTTAATATAATCTTCATGATTTGTCTAATTCACTTATATTACGATTCACTCATTCGAGTTAATATTTGCGGTGTATTTATTTGAATTTTATTCCTCATCGGGAAATCGATAGATTCATGGTGAGATAGAACCAATATAAGTGAAAGGAGTTGCATGCAATCCTAGATATATGACGACATAAATCTTCCGGATTATTAGGGTCAAACCTAATATGGGAATTCATAAATCGTTAATGTAATCTTGGGGGTTTTAACTAGAAATATATTTCGGTTAATTAACTTAAGATTAGGAGTTATTCATCTTGAAAGAGGGTTTAACTTAATTTAGTAATTTCTACGGTCCATGAAGCATGAGATTATGTTAAAAATGGATGGTAATTACTTAAAGGTCCAAGGTTGTATTTATTTTTGTCAAAATCACAAACATTCTAGAAGTATTTACATTCAAACACGTTTTTATCTATTGATCTCATATTTAAAATCTTTCTCAATTCCATTTTTTATAATTTGATTGATCAAATAGATTGTTTCCTTTTTATAAATCGGTCATCACATAATTGTTAGATTATATAATAAAAAGACAATACTTACTAGTACTCATAGTCCTCGTGGGAATGGCAATCGGTACTCGATAAACTGAACTACAAAATGGTAGGTGCACTTGCCTAAGGTTTTAGAATAGATTTGTAAAGGTATTTATCGGGTTCAAACTCTGACTCTTTAAGTTTCTTTGAGATTTATCCATTTTCCTCCAACTACTCCTTCTAATTTATTAGAAAAAGTTAAATACATTTAAGAATTACATTTTACTTAACGAAAAACAGGAACATTCAAGATTAATTTGAACCCGTTTAAAATTATTTTTTATTAGACACATTTTATTTGCATCATCCAAAGGACAAGTGGTGATTGTGAGCTAAAACTTTCTGTAATTCTGTCCTTAGTGGCACAAATATGATTTATTTATGATCCACCAAAATGAGGTGGGATTTACAGTTAAATGCAAAAGAGGCAAATAAAGTCATTGTAATTTGTACATATCTGTGGCACCCATCCCATCCTCATGTTTTCTATTTTTTTTTTTTTCAAATTCATTTTACCCTATTGTACTATGCATTTTGTATCAAATACGAGTACTCAATTTACTATTAAAATTAAAACCTTCAAATACCTCCTAAACAAAATAAATACTATATTAATAGACCTAAATACACTTAAACTTTAAATTTCACATGTTAACTTCTGTAATATTAATTTTAAATACTATTTATTCATATATTTTATTTAATTCTACTTTAATTAAACAAATAAATAGATAATTCAATATACAATGCACAATAGAAAAATATAATTACAAGAATATAGAGAAATGACATTAAATTTTCTAAATAAATAAATTTATTTTTATATTATTATGTGCATTAAATATATATTCTGATCGGTAATAAGTACTAACTTAAGGGTCATTTTAGTTGATATTAACTTATATTTATCAATATTTCTATCATATAAGATGTGCTTATGTAGGTCAACCATAACAACTACTTTAGAAATTAATTTGTAAAACAAAAAATAAATACTATAAATTATTAAAAAATCTCGTAAATACCACTAGACAAAAATTGATAATTGACTTATTTTTTGTTTAAATTAGTTTTTGAAAGAAGTTAATTTATTAAGTCATCTCGAAGCATTAGTGTATCAATGAACTCTTTTAATTGCAGTACCTATTCTTGTTTCTCTTCATTCGCATGCTTCGTCTGTTCCAATGTATAATGGGCTTAACTTCTCTGAATGGTGCGAGCAAATCCAATTTCACCTCGGTGTCTTGGATCTTGACTTAGCACTTCAAGTTGAGAAACTGCTGCTATTACTGACACTAGTAGTGATGTTGAGAAATCGGTCCACACTGCCTGGAAAGAGCAAACAGACCGAGCCTGATGTTTATGCGAATGACTATAGCAAACAACATCAAGTCTACCCTTCCTCACACTGAAAATGCTAAGGAGTTCATGAAATTAGTAGGAGAGTGTTCCCAAACTGTTGATAAGTCTTTTGCTGGGAGATTAATGGCTACTTTGACCACCATGAAGTTTGATGGTTCTTGTCGCATGCATGAGCACGTCATTGAAATGACAAACATTGTAGCAAGACTAAAGTCCTTAGGGATGAACGTGGATGATAACTTTCTCATGCAGTTTATCTTAAATTCACTGCCCTCTGAGTATGGTCCGTTCCAAATGAACTATAACACCATGAAGGATAAGTGGAATGTGAATGAACTTCATGGTATGCTAGTTCAGGAGGAAACACGGATTAAGAATCAGGAGACTCATTATGTTTATCTAATAACCAATCAAGGAGCTGGTAAGAAAGCCGGAACAAAGAAAGGAAAGGGCAAGAAATGATCATTTAAAGTGAATGAGTCAAATGCCCAAGTCCAGAAAAAGGAACACAGCAACCTTAAGTGCCGTTTCTGTGGAAAGCCAGGACACTTCCAAAAAGATTGCCTGAAACGTAAGGTATGGTTCGAAAAGAAAGGTATGATTAACACTTGCGTATGTTTCCAATAAAATTTAGTTGAAGTTCCTCATAACACTTGGTGGTTTGATTCCGGCTGCACCACTCACATTTCAAATACGATGCAGGGATTCCTTACGACCTAAACCATAAATCCAAATGAAAAGTACGTCTTTATGGGAAATCGAGTCAAAGCTCCAATTGAAGCCATTGGAACTTATCGCCTGATTTTAGATACTGGACACCATTTAGATTTGTTTCAAACTCTTTATGTACCTTCTGTTTCTCGGAATTTGGTTTTCTCTTTCGCACTTGATTCTCGTTGGATATGCTTTTAATTTCGGTAATGGATGTTTCAGTTTGTTCAAACAAAGTCTTCTTATTGGTTATGGTGTTCTTAATGATGGTCTATATAAATTTAGGCTTGATAATCGTTTTGTTGAGACTCTTTTAACCCTGCATCATAATGTTGGAACTAAACGTGGTTTAGTGAATGAAAATTCTGCTTACTTGTGGCATAAACGTTTGGGACATGTTTCCAAAGAAAGATTAGAAAGATTGGTAAAGAATGAAATACTCCCGGATTTAGATTTTATCGATCTTGATATTTGTATGGATTGTATTAAAGGAAAACAAACAAAACACACAAAGAAAGGAGCCACTCGAAGCACACAACTTCTTGAAATAATACACACTGATCTGTGGGCCTTTTGATGTTTCCTCCTTTGGAAAAAAATATATTTTATCACTTTTATCGATGACTTTTCACGTTATGGATATGTCTATCTATTACATGAAAAATATCATTTAGTAAATGCCCTTGAGGTATTTGTTAATGAGGTTTAAAGACAATTAGATAGAAAAGTAAAAATTATCAGATCTGATAGAGAAGGTGAATATTATGGAAAATATAATGAATCAGGGCAATGCCCAGGCCCATTTGTCAAATTCCTTGAAAAATGTGGCATATGTACTCAATACACTATGTCAGGCACACCACAACAAAATGGTATATCAGAAAGGCGTAATCGTACTCTATTGCACATGGTTAGGAGTATGTTAAGTAATTCTTCATTACTCACATCATTGTGGATGCATGCACTTAAAACTGCCATGTATTTATTAAATAGGGTTCCTAGTAAAGCAGTTCCTAAAACTCCTTTTGAACTGTGGACTGGTAGGAAACCTAGTTTGAGGCACCTGCATATTTGGGGTTGTCCGGCAGAAATAAGAGCGTATAATCCACAAGAAAAAAAATTGGATTATAGGACAATCAATGGTTACTTCATTGGTTATCCTGAAAAGTCCAAAGGGTATGAGTTTTATTATCCTAACCATAGTACAAGAATTGTTGAAACTGGAAATACTAGGTTCATTGAGAATGGTGAAGTTAGTGGGAGTCAAGAACCACGAAAAGTGGACATTCAAGAAGTTAAAGTGCAAATTCCTTTGCCTATAACTTCTTCTAAAGTTGTTGTTCCTCCAATTATTGAACAACCTAATGTTGGACAAGAACAACAAATTAATGATCAAGTCACCCACAATGAAGATAACATTGATGAACCTACTATAGTAAATGAACCAAAACAGATAGAATTAAGAAGGTCTGATAGACAAAGACGATCTACTATTTCTGATAATTATGTGGTTTATTTACAAGAGTCAGAATTTGACTTAGGAATTGATGATGACCCAGTTTCATTTTCACATACCATTGAAAGTGTTTATTCGAATAAATGGTTTGATGCCATGAAAGATGAGCTGAAATCTATGGAACATAATGAAGTTTGGGACCTTGTTGAATTGCCTGAAGGTTGTAAAAGAGTCGGGTGTAAATGGGTCTTTAAGACCAAGCGTAACTCAAATGGCAATATCAAACGATACAAGGCCAGACTTGTTGCCAAAGGTTTTAATCAGAAAAATGGTATTGACTATAAGGAGACATTTTCACCAGTCTCTAAGAGAGATTCGTTTAGAATTATTATGGCTTTGGTGGCTCATTATGATTTAGAGTGACACCAAATGGATGTAAAAACTGCCTTTCTGAATGGAAAATTGGAAGAAGATGTTTATATGGATCAACCTGAAGGTTTTCCATAGAAGGAAAAGAACATATGGTGTGTAAACTTAAGAAATCAATATACAGACTTAAACAAGCTTCCCGTAAATAGTATCTTACCATCACGTCTTTTGGAATTAAGGAAAATGTTGTTGATCGGTGTATATATCTAAAAGTCAGTGGGAGCAAGTTTATCTTTCTGATTCTGTAATTTGATGATATATTGCTTGCAACGAATGATCTTGGTTTATTGTACGAGACCAAGAAATTTCTCTCTAAGAACTTTGAAATGAAGGATATGGGAGAGACAACTTATGTGATCGGAATAGAAATATTTCAGGATAGATCACAATGACTGTTAGGGTTGTCTCAGAAAGCATACATTAATAAAGTTCTAGAGAGATTTAGAATGGAAAAATGCTCATCAAGTGTTGTTCCAATTCATAAAGGAGATAAGTTCAGTCTTATGCAATGTCCAAAGAATGAATTGGAACGCATACAAATGAATGATATTCCTTATGCATCAATTGTTGGGAGCTTGATGTATGCACAAACTTGTACGAGGCCAGACATCAGTTTTGTTGTTGGAATGCTAGGCCGATATCAGAGTAATCCAGGAATGGATCACTGGAAAGCTGCAAAGAAAGTCTTGAGGTACTTGCAAGGAACGAAAGACCATATGCTTACTTATCGAAGGTCTGATCATCTGTAGGTGATTGGTTATACAGATTCGAATTATGCCGGATGTGTTGATACTAGAAAATCCACATTTGGTTATTTGTTCCTATTAGTTGGGGAGCAATATCTTGGAAAAGTGCGAAACAGCCTGTCATTGTTGCATCCATTATGGTAGCTGAATTCGTGGCATGCTTTGAGGCCACAATTCAAGGAAATTGGATGCGGAACTTTATTTCAGGATTTGGAATAGTCGACAGTATTGCCAAGCCACTGAAAATTTACTGTGATAATTCTGCAGCAGTCTTCTTCTCTAAAAACGACAAGTATTCCAGAGGTGCTAAATATATGGAACTAAAGTACCTTGTGTTAAAGAAGAAGTTCAGAGACAAAAAGTGTTAATTGAGCATATTAGCACCGATCTCATGATAGCAGATCCGTTGACTAAAGGATTGCCTCCAAAGACAATTTATTGGACATGTCGAATGAATGGGCATTGTTAATGTAACTTAAGAATCTTATGCTTTATGTATTTGACACTTAAGCTCTTTTATGTAATGTTTCTGAAACTAATCGTTATCATGTTTGTCATTGAGGTATACATAAATGTTGGCATAACTTTAACAGGATATTATCTGACAGACATTAATGTAGACCATTATTGACATTATCGTTTATGAATCATCTTAAGTAGAAAACTATATTGTGGTACATAGAATGAACTATATCGAGTAAATGATATAGAACCGCTATGACTCATATTAGTTTATACTTAATAATGACATTATGATATGACCAATAAACTTGCGACTTATCTTTATGTTGTGCACATTATGCTTATTATTTAAACCGTTAATGTATATTCTATCACTCGGCCAAGTGGGAGAATGTAAGATATATGTGGCCCACGTGCCATATATTTTTATTATATATTACATTAATTGTTATTTTAATATCTAATTAATTGGTTTAAATAATTAATATATTCAACAGATAAGTTGTATCAGTTTAGAGTCAGTCACAGAGTTGGTTTTCAAACAACCTCTGCACGTTGATAGAACGTGTAATCTATCAGTTTCTGTCGGTTCAGTTTTTGGCAGAATAACCGCTCAAGAAACTAGTCCTCTCTCTACCAATAAAAGGACCCATTAGATTCTGTCTATCATCTGAAGAATTTAACGTCTGTGGGATTAACGAAGACCAAGAGAGAGAAACATATTTCTTATATCTTCAAGAAAATCTGATCATAGCTGCTCAAGATTAGTACCCCTAATTATGAATTAATTGTGAAAATCATAAAGTTCAAGATCCGTGATTTCGATTTTTGTTTCTTCAATTTAATTACAATTATGCTTACACTCATTAGTCATTACCACTAAAACTTAGTGGGACAAATATGATTTATTTATAACTCACAAAAATGGGGTGGGATTTATAGTTAAACGCAAAAGAGACAAAAGTCATTGTACAGACGTCTGCTGCGCCCATCCTTCTGTTCATTCCTGAATTGTTAAAAGTTAAAACGAGCTTACAAAGCCCGTCTCCTATTTTTTCCCCGGAAAAGCCCGTCTCCTATTTTTTCCGGGTTGATGCTACGCGTCTTATCGATAGACGGGTTTTAAAACCCACCTATCCTTTTTGTCTTTATAAAAAAGCCACCTATCTTTAAAATTTCAAAATTCCTCCAACTCATTGCACTTTTTCAAAGATTTGTGCCGTTAAAAAAAGCCAAAAGAAAAAAAAAAGAGAGAGATGATATCAGAAGCCAATTCATCATCAAAACCATATGCTATTCTTGCTTTCAAAAGCCCTTAAATGTGTCTATAGATTAAAAGAAGTCTAAACACAAGTTTCTTAGGCTAAAACAACTGGTCTAATTGGTCCCATCACTCTGTCTCCATTTATAAACAACAGTACCACAGCTGCTGCAGCTGCAGGCTCCATTCATCTTGCACATTGTTTTATTCAAGAGAAGAGGTTTTCTGCTTCCTTAATTTATGACACTTATTAATTTTCAGGATGAAAGGGACAATCATAAATGACATTATCAAAGTAGAGTAACTACACCAATAGAAGGAGGCAACCTAGTTCATAGGCAAGGCAAAATGGCAAAGAGAAAAAAGAACACACCACTACTCTTAGCAAAGTTTCACACATCTCCAAACAAGTCATTATCCATGAACCCAACTCCATTCCACAACCTGAAACAAACTTCGTTCATGTGGACATCATCATCATCTAAATGAATTTTTCTTACCTAGGTTTTTGTCTCAAATTCAATCAACTTGACAACTCCCTTGTAAAATGTCCACAAAAGCAAAATTAATCTCAACATTAGAGGATTTGGCCGGAAATATGGACACGTGTACTTTTACGACAAATTTTCCAACTTCCGTGACTAAATAACTAAAATTGACGGTGTTTTGGAAGTTACGGGACCTTTTTGCATATCGCGATTTCTGCAGGATTTTTGTTGTCAACATCCTATACTATAGTTAGGGGGCCAAAATTGCATTTTAGCCCATTAATGGTCTATATTCCAAACAATCACTTCATGAAAGATTGAAAAGAGCACCAGCTTAGTACTAAACACCAATAATTCATGGTCAATATGCACCATTAGAGTCTCTTAATCTGATCACCCAAAAATAAAAATGAGATAAATAAACTCTTCCCCCATTAACCCTCCAAAGCCCAAAACAAAACAGAGGCCAGAAAATTCCCAAGTTAAACGAAAAACAAAAGAGAGCATTCCTTCAAACACTAATCATATGGACACGTGTACTTTTACGACAAATTTTCCAACTTCCGTGACTAAATAACTAAAATTGACGGTGTTTTGGAAGTTACGGGACCTTTTTGCATATCGCGATTTCTGCAGGATTTTTGTTGTCAACATCCTATACTATAGTTAGGGGGCAAAAATTGCATTTTAGCCCATTAATGGTCTATATTCCAAACAATCACTTCATGAAAGATTGAAAAGAGCACCAGCTTAGTACTAAACACCAATAATTCATGGTCAATATGCACCATTAGAGTCTCTTAATCTGATCACCCAAAAATAAAAATGAGATAAATAAACTCTTCCCCCATTAACCCTCCAAAGCCCAAAACAAAACAGAGGCCAGAAAATTCCCAAGTTAAACGAAAAACAAAAGAGAGCATTCCTTCAAACACTAATCATATCAACAAATAACTAGAAATTCATGCTGCAAAGAGATAAACAAAATGAGTTGGCCCAAAAGCTTCAAAACTATCAATCTATACTATTATGTCTTACCATCTAATCCTACAACTAAAATTGCACTAAATTTAGCTTCATAACTTGCATCAAGATATCAATTTTTAATCTTTTCCTCCACACCAGAAATCCAAAAAAGACTTAATTAAAGAGTGGAAAAAAAGAAAAAAACCAACCAAATTCAGTTCAACGCCATGAAGAGACTGTGAGAAGAGGAACATCATTCCAAGCCAAAGACAGAAATCCTGGTGGAGAAGAATCAACAAGCTTGTACATTGTGCTGTTACTGTAGTTCCAAAGAAGTATTTTTGCTTGGCTCAGCGAATAATGGCTAAAGACTAACGGCTGAAAACCGGCACCTTCCATTAAAAACCGCCAGCTGTCCTTATCTTCCATCCGTTCCCTTTTTTGTTCCTCCGGGCCCACCACTCCGGCTATTCTCCGACCGAGCAACAGTCTTTCCACCTGGAGCCGCTCCGGCGAGTCCCGGGTCAAGTTCGGTTCGAGCGATTCGAAGATTGCTGTGTAGTATTTGAGCGCGTTCTTGAACCGGTGTAGGAACCCGACCCCGTTCAACCTCACTTCGTATTCACCCAAAGTGACCACGCATGGATTTAATGATTTTGCAAGCTTGAGTGCAACTTCAACGCCTTCATTACTCTCGTCCAGTAAATTGTACAATTGAAGCATAAAATTCACTGCCAAAACCTCATCCGGTTCGACCCGGAAACTCGAGCCTGTGAGCTCATGAACCGGGACCAAAACCGGTTCAAATTCGAACTTCAGATCCAGCAGCTTGGCAAAGTCTCGCAATCGATTTCCTGTAGCGAGAAGCGATGCTGCTGGAGAATCCCCGAGAGCCGGGGCAGGTATGCCAGAAACCCGGATCCTTTCGGGTTTTCCGGAGGGTCGGGTCGCCAAAGCTTGAAGAAAGGCAGCCCATTGGATTCCTTGAACAATACCAAAATCCACTATGTGAATCTTCTTAGCTTTCTCCGTGGCTTCTAAAATTGCTTGGTTTGCTGTCAAATGAGCAAATTTAGAGTAGGGGCAAGCATCGTTGAGAGCCTTGTAAGATAAAGTGAACTCCTCAGAGGTAGTATCGTAAATGGTCGCTGTTTTCTCTGCTTGACGGGAGACTCTGCTATAAAGAGCTTCAGAGAAGTAGAACGAAACTCGCTCTAATGGATCTCCGTGTTGGGAGACTGATTCCTGGAGTCGGATCAGCGATTTCATGGCGTTTTCCGGGTCGGACTCGGAGAGGCGAGCGCCGTCAATTAGGGCTTTTAGAATTGGCTTTGCTTTAGGCGAAGCTTCTGGAGAACTTGTTGAAGCACCAGCTGTCGCTACGACGTCGTCTTTGGTAATTACTGGTTTGGACTCCTGCAAGGTAGTCGCCTGAGTTGCAGGAGATGGGGCGGAGGAAGGTAGGACCCAGGAGGAGGTCGGCGGAGGTTCGGAGAAAATAACCCGGTTGAGGTCGGAGGGTGGAGACGAGTTAATACTGAGTCGAGTGGGGAAAGGATCGGAAGGATAGAGATGACTAAACTCAGCACTGGTCTGCCACGCGTCGCAATCCGTCTGGAGATTAGAGCTCTCCGTCGAATCTCCGCCGCCCATTAAGCTCTCCATCCACTCATCCGAGTCGAACTCGCCACCCGGACCGGCGCACAAATCCGAGAACCGGAACCCGCTGGAGTGGTGATCCAGATTGGGGAAGTGAAACCCCGGTTCGGCAGCTTCGTGTCCAGCCGGTACCTGAAATGGGTCGGTGAATCCGGAAGTAAGGCCATAGCTGAGAGAGGCGGAGGTCGGGGTTTGCTGGTGGGCTGCCGCGGCGGCGGAAGTGGTGGCGGGAGGCCAAGAGAAAGGGTTGATGGTGAGGAGCTGTTGCTGCTGTTGCTGTTGCTCTTGTTGCTGTTTTTGGTTGATGACTTGCTGGGCAATCGCCATTAGATTTCCACTGTCTGTGCACATGTATGCCATTCTAGTGCCGACCCTCTTCTCAAAACCTCACATAGTAACTGTATAAGTGTGTGAAATCGTAGCAAGAGACTTTTTTACTACAGCAAGTGTGACTGTGTGAGACTGAATTTGAGAGAGAGAGAGAGAGAGAGAGAGAGAGAGAGTGTTTTTGTGGAGCAAGGGACTGAATGGATGATTTTTATATTTTGGGGACATGGGAAAACTTTGAATAAATAAATAAAATGAATACATTAATGAATAACTGCTCCGAAAATTTGCCACTTGCTTCTTGCACCTCATACTCCTCTACTGATATTTTTTTATTTTTTATTTTAATAAATAAATAAAAGTTGTGCATTATTTTAAGAAGCAAAGTGCAGTTTGAAGTTTGAACCCAAAATCAGCCGTCAATCACAAAATAAATAATAAGACACATCATAAGTTTATTGACTTTGCATTGTTATAACTTATATGTATTTATTGCTTCTAATATTTGAATTTTTGACTAATATCTTCCCTCCGTTGCTTTCTTTCAAAACTTTAGTAACAACTTTTTTTTTGACAAAAAAAAAAACAATTTTATTAAATAATTCAAACTAGCAATACATCGATATTTTTTTTTTAAGGAAAAATTATTGCATAAATAAATTACTGGAACCGGTCCAGCACCAAATGAGATAAAAAGTCAGGGGATACTCCCACGAGGTTCCCTTGCAACGGTTCGTTTTAGCAAAATGGGCAAACTCGTGGGCAATAAAATTCTCTAGCCTAGGGATCCAAAAGAAACCTGACACAGTAAAATTGGATAAAATAAGCTCAACGTCTACTAATAAGGGCACTACGTCCGGGTGGGGTTCAGCGGATCCTGAGGCCACAAGGATAGTAGTAGTCGAATCACCAAGGAATGAGATGTGCGTGCACTTAGATGTCGTTGCTAAAACGGCTGCTTCACGAAGGGATAGGGCTTCCGCGACTTCTGGGTTAGAGATGTCGGGGAAGGATTTGGCAAAGCCCTGATTGAAGCGACCCTCCGAGGTCATCAAGCAAACAACCACCCTCGCACAGTTATTACTAATGGAGATCGCACCGTCAAAAAAGACGTGTGTGCCCAGGGGGGCGTTCTTCAGCGTGGAGGAAGCCGAGAGGGCCGTTCAGGCCAAATACGAGCATCGCGGTACGTGGCAAGAGAGTGGCATGTTGATGAGACGACTCCCCATGGTGCGACAGGGGTGTCTTCGAATATTTTCTGATTGAACGCGTACCAAATTCCACTGCAAAGCGTGATGGGCAGTCCACAGATGTCTTCTGGGCAAGACAGGATTATGTCCTACATCCATAACTCACCTGAGGCTTGGCCAAAATGCGCGATGATGTCTGTTATACCTACAAAGGACCATATTTGGGCAGCAAAGGGGCAACTAAAAAACAAGTGGGACGATGAAACCTCCTGGGTGTCACAAAATGGGCAAAAGGAAACAATGGGAGAGGTGTCTGCGTGTAAGGTTGGCTGGGCTGGGGAGCGTTCATGTGAGGAATTTCCATGCAAAATGAATAATACGACCTGGGATCTTGAGGGACCATAGTTTTTTCCATAGGGGGGAAACGCCAGAGCTGGACGTACTGAAATCGGGGGCCTATGAGAATTCACTTGGATTGTCTAGTGTGAGATGGTATGCCGACTTGATGGAGAATTTGCCATTTTTACTATGGTACCAATACCACGGGTCCGGGCGTGTAGAGTGGCTGAGGGAATAGACAAAATATAAGTCGGTTTCGTCTACTGGAAACAGGCTGTTAATTATGTCGGATTTCCACGTACGAGAGACCGGGTTAATTAGCGTCGAAACAAGGCTCTCCAGGTGGATGTGGTTTGGGGCGTGAATGCAGCCTGAATGGTGGTTTAATCAGCCATTCATCGTTCCAGATTTTACAATTATTCCCAGAACATATGTGTTTGAGACAACCGAGCTTGAGAACCCGACGACCTTGAAGGATACTTCGCCATGTCCAAGAGGGAAGATTCCCTAGTTAGGCTTGTAGAAACTCGCCATTCTCAAAATATTTAGCTTTATAGACTCGAGTAATAAGCGAAGATGGGTTCGTAAGAATACGCCGTGCTTGTTTGGATAAAAGTGCCAAATTAAATGCCTTGAACAATCGGAAGCCGAGTCCTCCCAAATTTTTCCAACGAGCCATCGAGTCCCATGAAGCCCAATGAATTTTCCTATTAGAAGGAGAACTGCCCCACCAAAATGATGCAATAAGACGTTGGATGTCCAATATTACTGAATCTGGAAATTTAAAATAGCCCATTGCATATGTCGGAATCGCCTGTAGCACGGATTTGATCAATACTTCCTTCCCCGCCTTCGAAAAAAGAGCATTCCTCGAACTCTGTATACGTTGCCAAATTTTGTCCTTGATGTATCCAAATATCTCTTTTTTATTTCTACCAATAACGCTAGGGAGACCGAGGTATTTCCCATGATTTTCGACCTCTTCGAAGCCTAGAAGGTCCAGAATTTCGCCGCGGATAGGGGCTGCCACGTCTCCACTGAAATAAATGCCCGACTTATCTAAGTTAACCATTTTCCCCGAGATACGCTCGAAAAGGCCTATAGCAAATTTTAAATGTCTGGCCTCTTCCAAAGTCGCATTGCCAAATAATAGAGTGTCGTCTGCAAAGAATAAATGCGAGATACGAGGAGCCGAGCGATGCACTGCAATTCCATGAATTTTTTGGCAGATCTGTAAGCCCTGCAAAATACACGAAAAAACTTCCGAGCATATGATGAAGAGATAAGGCGAAAGGGGGTCTCCTTGACGGATTCCCCTTTTCGGAGATAGATTGCCGAATTCCAAACCATTTAAGAGAAAAGAGAATTTGGTACCAAACACACAGGACATGATGAGACTGACAAAATCAGAATTAAAACCCAAAGCAAGCAGTGTAAGGCGAAGGAAATTCCATTCAATTCTATCGAAAGCTTTGCTTATGTCCAGTTTAATCGACATAAGTCCAATTTTCGAGGGTTACTTAGTGCGCATGAAATGGTGGGTTTCGTGGGCAAGGAGGACATTATCGGTGATGAGGAGACCTAGGGCGAAGTATTGGGATTCAGAGTTTTTAGACGGTTAGCTAGAACCTTAGACGCCAATTTATATGTGACATTACAAAGGCTAATGGGGCGGAATTGGGTAATGTGATATGGGTTGTTGACTTTAGGGATAAGCACAATGTGTGTAAAATTCATACTCTGATCAGTAATGCGCTTATTAAGAAATTTCAAAACATAATCAACAACGTCTTTACCAACGATATGCCAGAATTTCTGATAAAAAATAGGGCTTATACCGTCAGGGCCGGGAGATTTGAAGGGGTGCATGTGCTTCAATGCCTTGATGATCTCCCTTCGGTGTAGGGTTCTGATAACAATTGATTCATTGCAAGAGTAACCCTCGGAGTGAGTCTGCCTATAGCCTGGGAGATGTCGGGGATAGAAGGATCGGAAGAGGAAAAGAGAGTGCCGAAGTAGTCGACAATGACACATTCGATACCCTCAGGCGAATCATGAGTGCAACCTGCATCGTCCTTAAGGGAGGAAATAGTATTGATTTGCTTTCTTTTGTTCGCCCGGTTATGGAAAAAATGAGTATTCCTATCTCCTTCCTTATACCAATGTAATTTTGCTCGTTGTTTCCACTTAAGGTCCAACAAGTCCATACACACGTCCAGGCGGTTTTGGAGATTCAGAATTTCATTTTGGACCAAATCAGAAATAGGGCATGTACGGAGAGAGGCAATTTTATCCTTGAGATTCTTGATCATGATGTCCAGCTCGTCTCTATGATGTTTCCCCCAATTCAAGAGACCAATAGAGCAGTCACGGAGATTATCTGGGAGGGGATCCGTGTCACATCCCCAACAATTTTTATAACCTCTTCACATTCTTTAACACGGACCCAAAGAGCTTCAAACCAGAAAGGACGTCTCTTGCAGCCGCGATATGTGCTAGGGTCACGATTTCTGACCTGAATATGGAGAAGTGTGTGATCGGAAAAGTAGGTGGGATGATGCACAACCCGGCTCCAAGGGAAGATGTTTTTCCAATTCGGATTCGACATTGCTATGCCGAGTCGAGCATGCTGTGTTCGGGGTTGGTTCAATAGTTGGCTCCAGGTAAAGGCATATCCTTCGAATCCAAGATCAAACATGTTAAGGTGAGAAAAAGTATCACGTAATAGATTTATCTGCCAATCTGCTCGTAAATTCAACCTTGGAATTCTCTTTGCTCAAGAACCTCATTAAAATCCCCGCACATAAGCCAAGGTTTTTCTGGCATGATTCTAAGGTGACGAAGATGGTCCCAACCGGCTCTCCGTAGTGTAACATTTGGTTCTCCATAAACTCCCGTAAACCTGAATGAATTGCCCAATAAGTCCACGTCCGCATCGATAAATTTGTCTGAAAAACTACGAAGAGAGACCGAATATCTTTCTGCCAGAGTAGTGTTAGGCCGCCCGAGCGGCTATGAGATTCAACTGCCAGACCATGCATATTAAGAAAGTGTTTAATACGATCAACCATTGATGTCTTACATTTAGTTTCACACAAAAACACCGGTGGGAGCTTTGCTATGCACAAAATCACGTAGCTCATGAATTGTCCGAGGGTTCCCAAGCCCTCGGCAAATCCAACTTAAGATACTCATTGTGTTCGGTGGGATTGGATCTTGCTAATCTCCACCGTTGAAGTAGTGTGAGGAACTGAATTTTTAGCAGAAGCTTTCAACTTTTTACCACGGGATGGGATAGGAGATTCAGAGAGAGGGTGGGAAAGGGTAAAACTGCTCGGGAGTTTGCGTTTAGGGGGCAAAGATGGGAGGGGTTCTGTAAAGGTATCTGTATTTGGGTTCTGTTTGTCGGAATGGATGCGGTTTTTGATGGAAATGAGTTTATGAGCTATTTTCCGCGCGGGGGAGTCGACTTCTATATGAACCGGAATGAGAAATGGGCTGGATAGAGAAGAGCTGGGAGGATTATACGGTGGGTGAGGCGGGGATGGTGGAGGAGTTACGAGAGGAGTGCTAGGGTTGGAGGAATGGGAGTTATGGGGAATATTAGTGAGAAGGGGAGGGGTGTACGATGTAATGGTGGGATAGGTAGGAGAGACCTGGACATTATCATGTGTAAGTTGGGGTGTGGCAGACGAGGAGATAGGTGGGGTTGGTGTATTAGATGAGGCATTAGGGTATGGCATAATTTCTGTCTATGCATGAGAATTAGTGGGGTTTGCATGGGAAGATTGTGGAGTTGATCGTGGTGAGGGTGCGATAACAGGTATGATGGAGAGGGATGAGGGAACGGGGACGAGTTGGAGAGACGTGGGCAGGGGTTGGGTACTGGAGGGATGACGTGGGATAAAGGATGATGAACGGTTGGTAACTGTATTAGAGTTAGGAATATTAGGGTTTGTAGGGCTAGGGTTTGTAGGATTAGGTTTATTAGGGGTGCTGGGATGTTGGGGAGAAGCCCGGGGACTGGAGAACGGGTTTTCGGCGAGATGGCCCGGAGCCATGCACCGTACGCCGGGATGTGTGGGGGTACGGGGGGATTGAGAATTTTGGCTTCACACTTGATTTCTCCGTGACCAATATGCCCACAAAAGTAGCAAAAATTCGGAAGCCTTTCGTACTTGATAGGGAGCACGAATTCCGTGTCCATGAATGTGGTTTTTAAAACCCTTCTCAGAGGTATTGTGATGTTTAAATCAACCCGAATCCGGAGAAACCTACCGAACACCCTGCCTTCTGAATCTGTGTCAACTGCCATGAATTTCCCAATTAAGTTCCCTGAGGCTTCAGCAAAGGTTCTGTTCATCAGCCCGATTGGCAAATCATGTACTTGTATCCAGAAAGGCCAAGTAGAGATTTCGATTTTGGAACCAATTTAGGATGTGGATGCTTCCGAAAGGGCGAAGAGCGACTTGTCAAAGAGCCATGGAGAGCCGTTCAAAACTTTCTTCAGATATATGATATTCTGGAACATGAAAAGGACCGTATTGTCGCCCAAGGGGTTGCAAGATAGGCCATGTTGAGGATTCCATAATCGTTTAAACATCGATGAGATTAAATCGAAATTGATGATTCTAGACGTGAGAACTCTCCCCACGAGGAGATTGGATTCAACCAGATCGTCTGCAGCAATTTTATTGGTGGATATTTCAGTGTTTTCGTCTTCATTAAGGGAGAGATTGGCATAAAGGGAAGAGAGATCTTCATTCATGGTGAAAAGGGTGCCCAGGCTATAGACCGATCCACTGTTGGGTATAGTTTGCGATGAGATCCGCCGAATCAGTACCGAACCCCTTGAGGAGACCTGCAAAAACACCAAAACACTGTGAGAAAAACTGGGAGGAAAAAGAGAGAAAAGAGGTGGAAGGGGGGAGGGAGCCAGGATCTACCTCGACGAGAAAGCCATGATAGACAAGACGATGGGAGGACAAGACGCTAAGGGGGAAACCCTAGGACTAATTGGATAAAAATTCTAATAGTATAACAGCAATACATCGATAGTAAACAAAAACAAATCTGTTAAAAACCGTGGAAGATTAACTATGAAAAGACTCATATCATTTAGGTTAATAACAAAAATCGGCTTAAAGCCTACAATTTTAAAAATTTTGTAATGTCTAGAATACCTATGATTCCAGATCTGCAACTTGTTGAAGACCATAATCTGATTTGTTATCTCTGTCCGCCGGATCGAAAATTTGCTTATTTAAATCGTCCACACAATAAAAATACCGCACCAAAACGGTGATAAACCAAGCGCCGCACCAGACATAATAGTTGAGGAGCCGCTCGCAAAAGCCCGCACAAAGCAACGCGCCACCGACATCTGGGCGACTATCCTAGGCCACCTCACAGGAGCTACATAATAACATTGAAAAATGTAAAATCGTGAGAAGAAACTCATCCAAATCAGTCATTAACAAACTCTATTAAAGATATGCACCGCCACAAATTGCTCACCAAAGGAAGAATATTCATATGAATGGAGTCATTAGCATAACCTCTAAAGGCCCTGCAGAGAAATGCAAGCTCTCCAGGAAAGACAACGATCAAGTCCACATACGGGATCGACTTACCACTCACATTAGGGATGGACGCCCTACACCGTGTCACGAAGATAGTCTGTTTCCTAATCATGGATGCTCTCTCTCATTATAATATGATTTTGGGAAGGCCCAGCCTAAACCAATTCCGGGTCATCCCCTCTATCGTTCATCTCAAGCTGAAATTCCCCATAGAGTCTGGAGTGGGCGAGACTATTAGGAATATCAAGACTGCTCAGAAATGTTAAGTGGCCAGGTTGAAGATGAGCAAGCTCCCCTGACTAGACAGTGAAAATGCCACACCGCTTTAGGAGGCGCGAGCCTCGCCAACTCTTGCAGACATATGTTTTCCCCTGCTTTCAAGTTTTAATTGCCAAATATGGCCTTAATCTATGACCATTCAGCATTCTCCTCAACACATTTAAACCCTCTATGGCGCTCTTAGAGGTAGGGGTGTCAATCCCTGACCCGACATGAGAATCTGATAAGAATCTGACATGAAGCTACTGAGTGAAACCTGAAAAGGACCCAAACCCGAACACGACTAACACGAACCCAACACGAAATTACCAATTTGTCTAAGACGTAGTTGTTTTATTTTTTACTTATTTTTATGCATTTTGAGCATAACCTGAAACCAAACACGAAGCCAACTCGATGAACCTAATTGACACCCCTACCCGAAGGGGAGGGGTCTCCCCACAGGGATTCTCTCGATCTAATCAAAAATTTAAAAACCTCTCCGACACTCCCAGAGAGGAGGGGTCTCCGCACAGGGATCCTCACGATGTTATCAGAAATTTAAACCCTCTCTAACGCTTTCGGAGAGGAGGGGTCTCCTTACGGGGATTCTCATGATGTTATCGGAAATCTAAACCCTTTTCAGCACCCCCGAAGATGATGGGTCTCCTCACGGGGATTCTCATGATGTTAACAGAAATTTAACACCTCTCTGGCACTCTCGGGGAGGAGGGGTCTCCTCACGGGGATCCTCATGACGTTATTGGAAATTTAAACCCTCTTCGGTGCTCATGGAAGGAAGGGGTCTCCTCACAGGAATCCTCATGATGTTATTGCAAATTAAATCCTCTCCGGTGCTTCTAGAGAGGAGAGGTCTCCTCACGTGGATCCTAACGATGTTATCAAAAATTTATACCATATATGGCGCTCCTGGAGAGGAAGGGTCTCCTCACAGGGATCCTCACGATGTTATCGAAAAATTAAACCCTATTCGACGCTCTTGGAGAGGAGGGTTCTCCTCGTGGGGATCCTCACGATATTATCGGAAATTTAAACCCTTTTCTGATGCTTCTAGAGGGAATGTGTCTCTTCACGGAGATCCTCACGATGTTATTGGAAATTTAAATCCTCTCTTATGCCCCCGGAGGGAAGGGTTCTTCTCATAGGGATCCTCATGATGTAAATCAGAAATTAAACCCTCTCGGGTACTCCCGGAGATGAGGGGTCTCCTCATGGGGATCCTCACAATGTTGTCGCAGACTTAAACCCTCTCCGGTGTTTTCGGACGGGAGGGGTATCCTCATGGGATTCCTTATGATCTAATAGGAAAATTAAACTCCCTTCGGCATTCTAAGAGGGGAGGGGCTCCCTCGCGGGGAGAGCTCGGAAATTAATCCTCCTCTGGTACTCCTGGAAGGGAGATACTCCCTCACGGGGGGTCCTCGTAAAGTAGACTCCCTCATGGAGAGGGGGGACCCTTATAAATTTCCCTTCCTCACAAACATGAGTAATAAAATGTGCAACGAAAAGAAAACAAAAAATGCTAACACCTACGCTGAAGGAATGAATGCGTGATCAGAGGAATAGTGAAGATAATGCCCCTAGAAAGGAACCCCAATGCTCCGGCAGGGCGGCCCTCCGGGCCACGGAAGGGCGCCCCTAAGCTCCTGAAGGGCACCCCTCTAGGCCGCGAAAGAGCACTCCATGACCTCCATACAAATATCTCCGGCCATGCCGGAAGAACTAAGGCTTTCTTCCAAAGGAAAAGATCCATCTCCACACAAAATGCAAACAAGTCCCCACGAACAAAAAAATCTTATGCAAATACTATGAGTAAATCACAAAGAGATAAATACGCATAAGGAAAAACAAAATATAAGAATAATACCAAAGTAGTGAAACATCATC
The DNA here is from genome assembly GCA_016081115.2 of Rehmannia glutinosa. Classification (NCBI taxonomy): domain Eukaryota; kingdom Viridiplantae; phylum Streptophyta; class Magnoliopsida; order Lamiales; family Orobanchaceae; genus Rehmannia; species Rehmannia glutinosa. Next base: position 62,095,334 of record CM071932.1, read on the forward strand.
CAGCCCCTCGGGGGCAATGGAACATCTTAGATGAAATACCAAGAAAAACAACTGCAGAAAGCAAACCCTAAACAAGTGGTCTGAAACCAGAGGTCGTCTTGGTCGGAATAACTAGCAGACTAATCAAACATGGGGGGATCCATCCTCCTTAGAAGCATCGACACCGCCAATATCACCCTCATCGCTGGCGCTCTGCACTGACGACTCCCTCGCCAACAAGACATAGCTCCAGGGCCATAGGGGGAATATCAAAGTCCACGGGCAAAGGTGAAAATGGATAACAGAACTAGAAAACGAACGATCGGTGATGCCACGGCCCCTGAGCGAAAGTGAAGAAAGGCCAGAATTCAAAATCCAGCCCGAAATGTGGGAAATGTCCGGTGAAGACAGTGAAATACGTAAGGAAGAACAGGCCGGGAGGCTTAGGCCTCCCCCCGGAGCGTGCATCCCTCACACTAGAGGGCGCGCCCCTAAAAGACGCCCTTCCCCACGCTGGGGCGGCGCTCCGGGCGCCCTCCCCTGGCTCCCGAACTCTCATCCCTCTCCTCAATACTTGGTCCACTCCATTCCTCACCCTCAACTCTCAAGTCCCACGATGACCACTCACTCACAGGAAATATGTTGTCTTCCAAAAGAGCTAGGTCCCACGGGAACTCGTCATATGCAAGAAACTCATCAATTCATGGGCTCCCACGCTCCGGAACTTCTTTCCTTTTTGGGGACCATTTCTCTTAAGGATACATCACCCTTTTCAAGAGACCAACTCCTACACATATTATATATTTGCAAGACACTCAGTTGTTTCTACTCCGCAGTCCAGAAACTAGATCAAGACAAGTCAAACACAGTATTAATTTAGCTCCCGCAATGCTCCATACTTCCGCAGCACCGGAGCTGAGGGCTTATGTTGAGGCAAAAAAAATATCCTTTTATTGTTAATATATAAATCAATTTATATATTGGATTAATCCCATTAATTATTCATTTATTAATGGGTGGCTCAAAGGCTTCGGGACTAGCCCACATGTCATTTTCTCCTACACGACCCATGAGACCCGCTTTCATGTTTGTAAAGGTCCCATTCATTTGTAGGTATCTGACTTATAATCTCACTTAATTATTATTCAGTATTTGTTTACTCTCTTATATTATCTCTTGTTCATCGTGCTGACTTGAGCGTCGGAGAGACTTCCCTGGGACAACCCTAGGGCCCATCTAACGTTTGCGCATGTATATGCAAGTTCCTAGTAGAAGGTTTCTAGTTCAAAGAGAAAAAAACTTTCCGCTTGGAAAAAATATAAGACTTGGACTTTATCAGAAGCCTTAAATTGGAGTGATTTGTCCTAAAAAGCAACATCCTTATGGAATATAATTTGGTAGCAGCCCTAAAGTGAGGAGTAATCAATAACGTAACTCAAGAATGGGTTTTGATAACAAGTTTTGGAATCTTAATTTCCATTTAAATTAAGTTATAGATGGTAATAAGGTAGTTGTTTGATGGAAAGGCCAAACATCCCATGTCCAAAAAAAAAAAAAAAAAAAAAAGAACTAATGTGAGATAGTTTGATACAAATACAAAAACATAATCACTATTATCGGGTTAATAGCAAATTTGGGCTCGTACCTATAGGTCTAGCAATTTTGGTTCTCTAAATATTTTAGTTAGCAATTTGGATAGATAAAATTTTGATTATGTGCAAATTTAATCTTGTAAGTTCTAGTTTGTGCAATTCGGTCTAGGAATTCTAATTTTGTGCGCTTTTGGACCCAATTAGGTTTTTCAATATTTTATTTAATTTGTTTCAATATTCATTAGCCAAAATATCTATGACCATTAAAAAAATTACAGGATTTTTTCTATTTTGACTAAATGGTAAAATTGTCAAGGACTGAAAGTATACTGAAATTGGCAACCCCTAAATGTTATAATACTAAATTACAACAAAACCTCTATTATCAAATTGTAGCAAAAATATGGCCCAAAAAGAAAAAAATGGAACGGTGAATAATGTGACAGAACAATTCTTAACCTTGATTTGATAACTAGTAGGGGTGTTTCTATAATTACACCAAACCTCAAAAAATGTCTTTCCAATTATTCTAATCTATACCTTATAATTTATAAATTACTGAAATATAATATTCAAAAATATAAAATAAAATCATAACAATACTAACCGCACAAAATCCTTTAGGCATGAAATTTTGTACAATAGTACTATAAAATATGTCCCCAAAAATAGATCAAACACAACTACTTTCAAAAACTACATCAAACAAAGTATTTACAAAATAAAAATAAGAAATGTATTACATATCTCATTTCTCCAAATTATATTTTGGGAAATTACAAAATTGGTCTTGTATCTATAAGGTTGTTGTAATATTAGTCCTGTAACTTTTGAAGTTGCAATTCTAGTCCCGTGACAATTTTGCCCTTTAGCAAATATAACAATTTAATCATGTAATTTTTAGGATTTGACATTTTTAGTCTTTTATTTTTTAGTTGTGGTAATTTCGGTCTTATTATTCAAAATAACCCATTTTGCCAAATTTATACATGTTTTTGTATTTTCATAACTAGAAAAAATAATACATGTAGAACCGTATCTCGTATTTTGATCCAAATTCATAAATCTAATATTCTTCCCTCATTAGGTAATCTATAGTATAAATAATAGCGTAGAAAGACCACAAAAATAGGATGGGCCAGCACACGAAAATAGGTAGACCGAATGATATAAAAAATAACATCATTTTCTTTTATTTCTTAATAAAATTAAGTAAAAACAAATAAAAATAGTGGGGAATATATGTTTTGACACCATTTTGTACTTGATCTTAGGTATATTATTTATTTTGGCTATCAAGGGCATTTTCAGAATAATTAAATATTCAAATAGTCATCAGGATCAAAATTACACTAACTTAAAACTTATAGGACTAGAATTACACAAATCTAAAACTTACGGGACCAAAATTGCAAAACAAACAAAACATACAGGAGTAAAATCGCAATTTTAAATATTACATGACTAATATTGCAATACTCCTATAGATATAAGATTAATTTTGCATTTTTCCCTTATATTTTTCCAACCACCCTAAATAAAACCAAACAAAGGCTTGCCTTTTGTTATGGATTATACCCAAAAAGGTTATACAATATGACATCATCCCTGTACAAATCCAAGATAAACAAATATCTACATTCAAGTATTAAATGTTTTCATCCTTGTGTACCGATCTTATTACTTTTTTCTTTTCTGGAAGCCATTTACTTTATTTCTTTTGGATGTTACATATACCCCCTTTTTTTTTGGATGCAGTACCACTTCATTTGTAGAGTATAGACAATATAATAATAAAAAAATTATAGATGTTCTTAGTATTGGATATTTAATTTTTTATTTTTAAAAAAATTATTATTGATTTTCTATTTTGTTAATTGAATCTTACCAATTAAATCCAAATACTCTTTTATATTATTAATATCTATAATTTAATTTATGTACGAATTTATTTTAAAAACTATATAGTAATATATAGTAATGCAAGCATAACTTATTAGATTTCATAAATAATATTTATATTTTAAGAAAAATCGCTTAACCAAATTACTAAATCAGAAAAATAAAACAAATATTAATTAATTCATAAGGAAATTGGGGTAAAGATCTTTTATATATTTACCAATCGTTCCAGTTCAATTTTATTGAATGATCTTTGTAAAGAATATATCTCAATTGAAGTAATAATCTGGCTTACATTTTCAAGACATCGTTATTGAGATATTTAATTTTTAATAAAAATATTTAAAATTTCATAACAAGTCAAGACTCAAGATACATGATATATTTATATATTAACTAGTTGAAGTATCTAATAAAAATATTTAAAATTTCATAACAAGTCAAGACTCAAGATACATAATATATTTATATATTAACTAGTTGAACATTATATATAATATTGAAGTTAACTCATATAGTTTTATGTAATGTGCTCTTTATTTTATATTATGACCTTAAAGTATATATGATATATATAATATCAATGTTGCATGTTTTTTCATACATCTATTACATAAGAAGTTGTTATCACACCACACACATTACATCATCACAACATATATTACAACAAAACTTTATATCTTTCTTGATATTTTAATAATTCTTTTCTTTATAAATATCCAAAATAAGGACTCATGTCCTAAAATAAAATTTTATTTATAAAAGCATTATTGCATATATATTAGTGAATTGACATCACTAATTCTCAATCGCTATTTTAAAAGATAATTAATAACAGTTTGAACGTTTAATTCTCACTTATTCATATACACATAGAGGTGTTCATCGGCTCGCCTGGAATCGGAACCGAATCATGGTCAATGATTCGGTTTAACTGATGACTAGGGTTTCGGTTCGAACCTTAACCGTGAATAATTTTTACCCGGTCCAATTACAGTTCGACCATTTTGAAACCGTGAACGGCAGTTTCAAAACGATACAAAAGGTTTCATCCTTTTCTTTTCTTGTTTATTTTTATTTTTCCATTCACCTATAATTACCCTCTCTAGCATATTTTCTTTACACAACCCTCTACATTTGTTAGTTATTTATTTAGTTTATATAATTCTATTTTATTAGTTCCATATTTTAGAAGAAAAAGGGCAAGTCAAAGATGTTCTGAATATTGGGATTAAGTTCAAGCCCGATTTTTTTTATTCTTCCTCTTATTTCTTGTATTTATCATATTTTGTTTTTATAAGTAGTAATTTATAAGCTTGTACTTTGTATGTAAATTATAATTTTATACTTTATATTTTTTGTACTTTATAAATAAATCAAATCTTAAAGTTAAATATTTTTTGTGAACTCTTGAGTTTCTTTCATTCATTTTAAGCTCAAGAAAAGTCTCAAATAATACATTTTAATTATAATTCAATTAAAAATAATTAAAAATTCGAAAATTAAAACTGTGTAAATCGGCACCTTCGACGGTTTTTTGGAATTGATGGTTCCAAACTGTTGAACACGTCTATTCATACCACGAGCCAAATTTAAAATTTTAATTTTGCAAAAGAGATAATAGTAATTTTATAAACCAGCAAATAGATTTTGACATGTCACAACGAACATCAAATAGTGTCAAAAATAGAAAATAAAAGCCATATTGTCACATGCAATGATATTAATGTTTATAAAATATAATATGATGACATAAGGATCCTCACACACACACATACTCTTTATATAGACTCTTTGCAATGGAGGTGGGGTCTATTTACCCTTTATTTTTTACCTTTTTACCTCATGTCCATTTTTGACCCGCCCCAAATTAACTAATCGCACGGGGCCCACCTCGTCTTTCACTTTGTGAACGTGTCAACAATTAGTCAAGCTCCTGCCCTGCCAACGGTAAAAAAGACCCAACACAATCGCCGTCCATTCCGCAACCAACGGCCCCGATCCATTTTCCGAACTCCAAGAAAATCGCAAAAGCAATGATGTCATGAGTCGGCGATGTTGACGCGCCGTATATCGACGTGTCATGCATGAGCATTGGGGCCCATTCACAGTAACTGCAGCTGCCGCAGAGGGTCCTCCCGTAGAGAGCGGGAGGGAAATGTGGCACACGTGGAGGTCTTGTGACGTGGTTTGGTCGTATTCGTAGGCCCCGCCAGTGAATTGGCGCCACCTCATTCATGGTCACTCCTCCACTACTTCAAACTGTAGACACGGGGCAGGGCAGGCTACTGGAGTGGTGAAACAATATCGGTACCTTTCCGCTGTTATGTTTACCTATTTTCGACGATAGCTTACGCTTTACTATTTTTCTTCTTTAATTTTATTGGCCTTTTGACAATCAACAGGTTTCTATAATCTATATGAAATTTAATAAAATTTATAAAAGTTCTAAATTAGTATATATTTGATATTATAATTATTAAATTTTAAAAATTTTAATGTCTTCAAGAAATAAAAATATTGATATATCATTACTTATCATGGGGGCCTATTTAGGCCGATCTACCTATATGGGCTAGATGAAAGACCTGGGACAAGGGTGGCCTTGGCCTGGGCCGACCTCCGCGTTTTAGGCCGACCTACGGGACTGGGCCGACCTCTGGAAGCAGGGGTTGGGCCCTTGGCCTTAGAGAGAAGCTGAAGTTGACAAATGGGCAAGGCTCGAGCCTTGAGCTTAGTAGGCCGACCTATTGGGCTGAACCCTTGAATGGGCCAACCTAAGGCCCTACCGACCTGTTGGGATGGACCCTTGAATGGGCCAACCTAAGGGCCTACCGGTCTGTTGGGCTGGACCCTTGAATGGGTCAACTTAAGGGCCTGCCGATCTCTTGGGCCTGGTAAGCTTATGGCCCAATACGGGTGATCAACCTAGGCCAGTGTGTTAATTAGGGTTTTGTATGGCTTGATGCTTACGCAACCCTAATTGTGAAACCTATAAAAGGGGCACAAGCAAGGTACGCCGTTGGTTAGAATCTGAATACACTTTCAATATACTTTACTGTTTGATATTTCCTCTCTCTAAAACGATACTGACTTAAGCGTTGGAGTGGGTATGCCGGAAAACCCTTTCGGCCCCCTTCTAACGGTGGTGTTGCAGGTTCTTAGGTCAGTCGCATAGCAGAGCGTGGATTTATTGGGAGACGGACATTCTAGTGCCGATCAATTGGTGCCGTCTGTGGGAAATTTGAGTTTTAAGACGTGAGTTTAAGGTAGCTATGAAGGAGGTACGACGGAATTTGGAAAATGACCTGGATGAGGTTCCGATTGAGACGCCGGAAGTGATGACTGGGGAGCGCGGGCGTCCGCTGCATGCACCTGGCGTTGGAGTTGGGTGCCCCCCCTCAGGGAGTGGCTAGAGTTGCTGATCCCAAGATGGGTGTGGGTGGTATATGACCTGGTTTCTTCCAACAGATGTCCTCTTGAATCGAGGCCGCTGTGGAAGAAGTCGTGGATAGTCGGATGTGAGAGTTTGTCTAGCCTGCAGCGGCGGCGCATGCCGGACCTGGGCATGAGATAAGGCCCCCCCCAGTTGGGGGGAGCGAGGTCGAAGGGCACCGATGATGGAGGAGAAGACCGCCTCCGCGACCTTTACTCAAACAACACGGAGATGGATCCGAACTAGAGTGAGAGAATGGATGATCTGCATAGAGAGATAAAGGAGTTGAAGAAGAAGGTGTCTGGAGGTGGTTCATGCCGATCAAGGAGGGGAACCCCTTTCTCAGTGGAGATTATGGCTGATGAACTCTCCCATTCGTATCGTGCACTGAACTTCAAATATGATGGCACCACTGATCCCTGGGATCACCTGTGCCGTTTTGAGAATGCCGCGATGCTCCATAGGTTCTCTGAAGGAGTGATGTGCCGGGTGTTTCCGACCACACTGACTAAGTCAGCCCAACAGTAGTTTAGTTAGTTGTTGCCGAATTCGATCAGAAGTTTTGACGAATTCAGCTCTATGTTCTTGCACCAGTTTACCAGCTGCAGGAGGTACCAGAAAACGCTGTTGACTTTGTTCAACATCAAGCAATGGGATGATGAGGGTTTGAGGAGCTACATTCAGATGTTTACGGAGGCGAAGTTGGAGGTGCCTTCGGTGACTCAGGATATCTTGGCTAATGCTCTGGACCAAGGTTTGAAAGATGGGGGTTTCTTTGAATCCTTGGTGATAGAGTCGGCGCGCACATTTGATGAGCTCCTGGTAAGGGCTGAAAAATACATCAATCTGGAGGAGGCCAGGAAGATGAAGCGTCAAGAAGGGGGTAAAAGAAAGGAGAGGAAGGATGAAAGGGATGAAAGAGCTCCAAGTAAGAAGCCTAACCTCCCCAAGTCTGACTTGATAGGAGCGAGGCCTAGGTATGAAAAATATACACCCTTGGTAGCTCCCCAGGGGGATGTTTTCATCGCGATTGAACGTCATCCAGATTTGAGATGGCCAAAAACTTATGCCGAGATGCCCAGGAAGGAGAAATGCAAAGAATTTTGCAGGTTCCACAACGAGTATGGACACACCACGGATCAGTGTACCCACCTGAAGGATGAGATAGAGAGGTTGATCCAGACGGGTCATCTGAAGGAGTTTATATATGTAGATAAGAGGAAGTCTAAGAGTAATTATCGGAAGGGTCATAATAATTACCAGCAGAGACAGGAGCCCAAGAAGAAGGTGACGAGGAGCGAGATCTCCCCCCACCGCCGTCGCAGAAGGGGGTGATTCAGATGGTGATAGGGGGCCCGTCTGGCGGAGACTCGCGACGGGCCAGGAAGAGCTATGTGAGAGGTACTGCTGCCGAGCATGCTCAAGAGCGGATGAGGGTAAAACAAGTGTCCGTGGGACCAAACTTTCAGTATGGGCTGAAGGATAGCCGGGGCATTGCAACCCCCCACAACTATGCCCTTGTTATCACGGCAACCATAACAAATTACGATGTTCAGAGAATTTTTGTGGATACAGGTAGCTCTGCTGACATCCTATTTTTTGAATGCTATAGACAGATAGATTGGCAGGTGGAATTGGAGATCGTGGATACATCTCTGGTTGGTTTTGCTGGAGGTTCGATTCAGCCACTGGGTATGGTTAGCTTGCCCATTTCCTTAGGCAAGGAGCCATACCGGAAGACTAGGATGGTGCGATTCCTGGTGGTGGATGCACCATCGTCATATAATGTGATGATTGGGAGGCCCTCCCTTAATCTTTTTCAAGCGGTTGTATCGGTATATCACTTGAAGATCAAATTCCCCGGTGGATGACCAGGTTGGGGAAGTTGAAGGGGATCAATATATGGCGAGGAAGTTGTACGTAGAAAGTCTCCAGATGGCCGAGAGGGGAGTAGCTCATGATGATGGTAAGGGCAAGGAAAAACTCATCAAACTAGATGAGGATCTGGTGGAGCACGTGATGTCGAATGAGGAATTGCTAACCATAGAGCTGGTGCCTGGTATTTTAGCAAAGTCGCCAAAATTGGGAGTCACCTCAGGGAAGACCTGAGGGAGGAGCTGATTGAGTTTCTTAGGAAGAATGTGGATGTGTTCGCATGGTCGGCCAAGGAATTGGTGGGTATTGATCCTAGCATAGCTGAGCATAAGTTGAACATAAATCCTTCATACCGACTTGTAAAGTAGAAGAAAATAAATTTTGGCCCCAAGAAAGATGCGATTGTGCGCACGGAAGTGCAGAAATTGTTGGAGGCCGGGCATGTTCTTGAGATACAGTTCCCAAAATGGTTGTCAAATGCGGTTCTGGTGCCAAAAACTCAGGAAGATTGGAGAATGTGCGTAGACTTTTGAGATTTGAATAAAGCATGTCCCAAAGATTACTATCCATTGTCGCAGATAGATCAGCTGGTAGACTCTACTTCAGGGTGTGAGTTGCTCAGTATGATGGACGCCTCGCAGGGATACCATCAGATCATATTGGCCGAGGAGGACCAAAAGCGGGTAAGTTTCATTACTTCTTTTGGTACATTTTGTTATGTGGTCATGCCTTTTGGCTTGAAAAATGCGGGTGCAACCTATCAGAGGTTGGTGGATAAAATGTTCCAGAACCAGTTGGGGCGGAATATGGAGGTATATGTTGATGACATGCTAGTGAAGAGTGTGAGGGCTGAGAGTCATGCTAGAGATATAGCAGAAACTTTTGATACATTGAGGAAATATCAGATGAAGTTGAACCCAAAGAAGTGTGCATTTGGGGTCAGGTCGGGTAAATTTCTAGGCTACATGGTAACTGAGAAAGGAATTGAGGCCAACCCCGAGAAGGTAAGAGCAATTATAGAGATGGCTCCACCTCGGGATGTGAAGGATGTGCAGAGCTTGACCGGGAAGTTGGCTGCTTTGAACAGGTTTATTTCTCGCTCGGCGGAGCGAAGTTTGCCATTTTTCAAAGTATTGAGGAAGTCTAAGAAATTTGCTTGGGATAAGGAATGTCAAGCGGCCTTTGAAGAGTTGAAAGAATATTTGGCTAAGTTATCCTTATTGACTTAGCCAATTCCAGGGGAGCCCTTGTATTTATACATCTCAGTGGGAGAGTAAGGGATTAGTACGGTGTTGCTAACGGAAGAGGGGTCAGTGTAGAAGCCGGTATACTATGTTAGCAAGGTACTGAGGAACGCAGAACTCAGATATTCTGAGATTGAGAAGGCCAGATTAGCACTTGTAACCACGGCTAGAAGACTGAGGCCTTATTTTCTTTCGCACAAGGTTGTGGTAAGGACTAATTTCCCTTTGAAGTCGGTATTGAGTAAGCCGGAGGTTGCGGGCAGACTAGTAAAGTGGGCCATTGAGCTCAGTGAGTATGAGATAGAGTTCCAGAGCAGAACAGCCATTAAGGCGCAGGCCTTGGCGGATTTTGTGCATGAGCTAACAAAAGCCCCAAGTGAGGGAGGGGCATGGGTTTTGTTTGTGGATGGTTCGGTGGCTAGTTTGGGATGTGGAGCTGGCATTGTGAAAGGGGTGGAAAGTGACTTCGCGGTGAGATTAGATTACAAGTTTTCCAATAACGAAGTTGAGTATGAGGCTTTTATCTGAGGGATCAGGATGGCCATAGAAATGGGTGCGACGAATGTGATTGTCCATTTGGACTCGCAATTGGTCTATAAACAAATCATGGGAGAATTTGAGGTTCGGGAAGAACGAATGAAAAAATATGTGGATGCATACAAAGCCTTGAGAAAATGATAGAAAAGGTACAGATCTGTCAAATACCTAGGGAGGAGAATTCCAGGGCTGACTTCTTGGGAAAGATAGCTAGTTCGGACGAGTGTGCCCCGAAGAGGCACATTACTTTGCTTGCAGCAAAGGTTTCCGCTTTAAATCTTGAGGTAGGGGTGTTGGAAGAGGAAGATGATTGGAGGGTCCCCATCATGGCATATCTGAAGAAGGGTGCACTCTCGAGAGACATGAAGGAGGCTTCTCGGGTGAAAATTCGAGCAACTCATTTTTGCATGATTGGAGAAAATTTGTATAAAAGAGGGTTTGGGATGCCACTGCTGAGGTGTCTTGGAAAAACAGAAGGAGAATATGTCCTGAGAGAAATACACGAAGGTTGTTGTGGGAACCACACGGGAGCTATGATTCTGATCATGAAGGTGTTGAGGGCTGGATATTTTTGGCCATATCTGAAGAGCGAGGCTCAGAAATTAGTGAAAGCTTGTGAAAAGTGTCAAGTACATGCATTGTTTATACATGAGCCAGCTGAAGAGCTGATGACCATGAGTTCGGCATGTCCCTTCGCTAAGTGCGGGATTGATATTGTGGGGCCGTTCCCTCTGGCATCGGGACAACGTAAATTCCTGGTGGTGGCAATAGATTATTTCAGTAAGTGGGTTGAGGCTGAGGCTCTGACACAAATTACTGAGGATGCAATGATGAAGTTCATTTCGCAGAACATTGTGTGCCGATTTGGAGTGCCAAGGGTCCTTGTGTTGGATAATGGAACTCAGTTCAGTGGCGCTAGCATCAAAGCTTGGTGAGAGGAGATGAAAATTAATCAGAATTTCACATCAAGACTTTTGGTACAAGGACTCAGACTAGATTGGAAAGAGTCGGAGGAGCCTGGGTGCAACAACTGAGTTCGGTACTGTGGGCTTATCGAACAAACCCAAAAGAGGCCATGGGGGAGAGCCCATTTAGTTTGGTTTATGGGATGGATGCAGTGATACCGGCGGAGATCGGGATGGAAACCCATAAAATCCAAACATTTGAGGGAAATGAGAATGAGATGTTGACACGCGAGGCTCTGGATTTAATCAACGAAAAAAGATAGATGGCCTTTTTACAGATGGAGAGGACAAGAGAACGAATCAGGGAGGCATACAATAGTAAGGTGATGAGGAGAAATTTCCAAGTGGGAGATCTGGTTCTGAGGAGGGCTAATGCGAGTAAAAACAAAGAAAAGTTAGACTCAAATTGGGAAAGCCCGCTTCGGGCGATCAAAGTCTTGGCTGGAGGGGCTTACGAGTTAGAAGAACTGAATAGGAAAAAACTACCTCGAGCATGGAATGTTAGCAACCTGAGAAAATATTATTCGTAGAAATTCGAATGATGTAATGATGCAATTCCTTCTTTTTGAAATTCAATGAAAAGCGTTCGCGTCTACAAATACTATTGAAAATTGTTCTGCTAAGTGTTTGGAGTTCGGCTCGAGCCAACCCTCCAAACACTTCGGGCACGATAAACCCAGAGACAGGTCAAACTCAAGCATGAAAAACTTGTCCTCCAAAAAATGAAAAAAATTGAGCAAGTGTTTGGAGTTTGGCTCGAGCCAATCCTCCAAACACTTCGGGCACGATAAGCCCAGAGGCAAGTCAAGCTTGAGCTTGAAAAACTTGCCCTCCAAAAAATGAGAAAAATTGAGCAAGTGTTTGGAGTTTGGCTCAAGCCAACCCTCCAAACACTTCGGGCACGATAAGCCCAGAGGCAAGTCACGCTCGAGCTTGAAAAACTTGTCCTCCAAAAAATGAGAAAAATTGCGCAAGTGTTTGGAGTTTGGCTCGAGCCAACCCTCCAAACACTTCGGGCACGATGAGCCCAGAGGCAAGTCAAGCTCGAGCTTGAAAAACTTGTCCTCCAAAAAATGAGAAAATCGAGCAAGTGTTTGGAGTTTGGCTCAAGCCAACCCTCCAAACACTTCGAGCATGATAAGCCCAGAGGCAAGTCAAGCTCAAGCTTGAAAAACTTGTCCTCCAAAAAATGAGAAAAATTGAGCAGGTGTTTGGAGTTTGGCTCAAGCCAACCCTCCAAACACTTCGGGCACGATAAGCCCAGAGGCAAGTCAAGCTCGAGCTTGAAAAAACTGTCCTCCAAAAAATGAGAAAAATTGAGCAATTGTTTGGAGTTCGGTTTGAGCCAACACCCATGTGAATAAAAGTAAGCTTGCACTAATATGATTCGAAAAAGTACAAAAGAATCCCATATCGATATAAGTACAAGAGCTACTACAGAGTACAATTTGCATTAGAAAATGAAAATTACAAAAGAAATCCCAGATCTAGACAAGCATAAAAAAAGTATTACAAAATGAGATCCTCCGAGGCGTAGTCCTGGATGGTGAGCTCGGGCTCATGGCTGACCTGCACATCGGCTGTCGCAGTAGAGGGATCAGTCTCTTGAGTGCCAGGAAACTCGGGATTAAGGGCAGGAGGAAGAACTTCCGAAGCTTTGAGTGCAGCAACTCGGTCTACGGCTGCCTGGTCGGCAGCAACTTTGAGGTAAGCTACCCAAGCTGGATCATCCAGAGTGTTGACAAAAATCTCATCGGAAGAAAGGTTGACTTCATTAGCAATCTTGGAAAAGACAAAGCCCTCAGGGTCTTGCATGAGAGCTCGGGACCCTTCCCGATCTAGGGATTCAGATATCCCTTTTCCCCGAAGTTAGAGCTGGGCTTGATCAAAAGCGAACTCATATTGCTGAATCACTCCTGTGGATAGGATGTTAATAAATTCTTCCGAGCTCAAGCACTTCTTGACCTTGTCCCGTATGTGGCTGACAGAGCTCGGCCTTCATCAGACTTAATGAAACCGTGTCGACCAATCTCGATCCCTTTCTCCCGAGCTTGCACTAACCCATCCTTCAGTTCGGCTTTGAGAGTGGCATTCTCTTGGTCCAACTCTTTGATTTTTGATTCTGAGTTGGTGACAGATCGCTCAAGCCCCAGAAGCTTATCCTTGTGCTCGCTTGGCCTCCTTGGCATTCAGTTTCTTGTTGTCCTTTTTGAGGGCCTTGATCTCCCTCACCAGAGCAGGATCAGCAAAGCCCACTCGAGCTCGGGCGATTAGAGCTGATAGTTTGACATGAGATCGGGCTTGGTCTTTGTAGAATGAGGACACTAGATTGGGACCCCAAAGCTTGTCCAGGATAGCTCGATCAGGATAGGGGCAGTGGCTTTGGATATATTGAACCGCCAATAAGCCATCCCTATTCTTGAGAATGGAATTGCCAGTCATCCATGTTTGATTCGGAGTATCAATGGGGCTCCGAGTCATCTCGCGCTCGCCCGAGCTAGTTTCAACATGAGCTTTCTTGGAAAGAGGGAGATCGGTATCAAAGGATCCCCGTCGAGAGCCGAGGGGAACAGGTCGGCTGCTGGGATCTATCAGTTCAGCCAAAAAGTCTTTGGCAAAGTTAGGTCGAGTGGTGTGAAGAGATCGGGACCCAGATGCAGGGAGGCCCACGATTGCTTCGCCTGTCTAGGAAGAGTAAGCTCGGGCTAGAGAGCTCACTTTCTTGCGGGCTTGACCTTTTGGGCTTGACAAATGACAACATCGTATTCTATGATAATGAAACAAATTATAGAACAAGTACAGAAATTGTAAGTGTTAAAAAGGAAGGGAAGAGTATTATCGATGTCTCTCTCTAGAGGAACAACCTCGGGACTCACTCCCGAGTAGTGAAGCAAAGAAGGAGTGATGATTTTTGAAAGATCATATTTTACAGCAGTGAGCTTTTGGATTAAGCCTTGCAGGTCGAGAGGGCGCTTTTTGGGATCATGTTTTTGTTGAGGCGGTAAGGGCCACACCCACTCATGAGGGAATGGCCAAGCCTCGGCCGAGGTGACAAAGAAGTACCGATCCTTCCAGAATTTGTTAGAGGTCAGGTGTTTTCCCAAAAAGTTGGTTTCGTTACGGGCAGTAATGTAAAACAAGCCCTTAGGGGTAGAGGATATTGACTTGAAATAGAGCGAAAAATAGATCGGTCGAGGGAGTTATAGACAAAAACTTGGTGATTATTAGAAAGCTAGCAATGATTCTAAATGAGTTCGGGGTAAATTGGTTGAGGGGAATTTTGTACAGAGTGGACACGTCAGAAAAAATGAATTAATATGAAATCTAAGTCCTCCATCTAATTGATCGACGAAAAAGGTAAGACCTTGAAGAAGAGGTCGGTATGGTCTATTTGTATAGCTCGGGAGAGATAATTTAAAAGGCGATGGAATACTAGCATTCTTACGAATATTATAGAGAAATTGGGCAGCTACTACTGAGTGAGAAAACCTATGATCCACCTCGGGAGGGGCCAGCGGGTTAGGATTCCTAACCTCTATGGGAGAAAGGGGGATGGAAGATGAATCTGATTCTGGGGCTTCGGGATCAATTATTCGGGATGAGTTTCCCTGAGACGAGTAACGTCTAATTCTCCCGACCATCTAACTAGATCGGTCAGGTGAGGATCGGAGTTGGTTGAAGAGGAGGCCATTACTTAAGAAAATAAAATGAGTATAAAATTAAAGGGAAAAGAAAAGAGAAGAGGAAGAGATAAAAGATGTACCTAGGGAAAAGAAATGGAAGAAGAGACTGAGAGGAAGATGCCAGAAGCTCGCCGGAAATAGCCTTTGGAAACGTCAGAAATCGCCTTGAGGAGGAGGAGGAGAGTGTTTGCTAAAAGTGAAATGGTCCCCCCTCTCTTATGTGCCTTTTATAAAAGAAAACGGGGGAGGAAGATGATCAGGGCCTTTGATTCAAATCCCATCTTACGATCCAGAAGTGACCTCGGGAGGTGAAATGACGTCTTGTCAGTTGAAAAGACGTCCTTGTAACTGAAATGGGCAGGAAATTAACTAGGGTTTTGAAACCCTAATCTAGATCGGTCCAGGTAATCTTGAAGGATTTACAGACCTACTTTAGATCGGTCTAGCCAAATCTAGAAGGGTATGAAACCCTAAATCAGGTCGGTATTATCATATTTTAAAGGGTAAAAAACCCTAATTCAGATCGGGACACGCAAAATTTGGGGGTTTTGAGGCCCTAATTGGAGATTGGGAGAATAAATGAGGGAATTCGTTGAAATATATGAGATGCTAAGAGGTCGGTCGAAGTTATAACGAAGCAATTATGTCCAAAATAGGCAAGTTACTTCGGGACATAATTGGGGGTACTGATTGATGGGTGCATATTTAGGTCGATATGCCTATATGGGCTAGATGAAAGACTTGGGACAAGGGTGGCCTTGGACTGGGTCGACCTCCGCATTTTAAGTCGACCTACGGGACTGGGCCGACCTCTGGAAGCAGGGGTTGGGCCCTTGGCCTTAGAGAGAAGCTGAAGTTGACAAATGGGCAAGGCTCGAGCCTTGAGCTTAGTAGGCCGACCTATTGGGCTGAACCCTTGAATGGGCCGACCTAAGGACCAACCGACCTATTGGGCAGGACCCTTGAATGGGCCAACTAAAGGCCTACCAACTTTGTTCGATTTGGAATGGCCCAACCCAACCTGGGGCCTACCCGACTGAATTGGACCCTTGAATGGGTCAACTTAAGGGCATGCCGATCTCTTGGGCCTGGTAAGCTTATGGCCCAATACGGATGATTAACCTTGGCCTGTGTGTTAATTAGGGTTTAGTATGGCTTGATGCCTACGCAACCCGAATTTCGAAACCTATAAAAGGGGCACAAGCAAGGTACGTCGTTGGTTAGACTCTGAATACACTTTCAATATACTTTACTGTTTGATATTTCCTCTCTCTGAAACGATACTGACTTGAGCGTGGGAGTGGGTACACTGGAAAACCCTTCCGGCCCCTTTCTAATGGTGGTGTTGCAGGTTCTTAGGTCAGTCATGTAGCTGAGCGTGGATTTATTGGGAGGCGGACATTCTAGTGCCGATCAATCTCTATTTTTTAGCTTCATTCTCCAATCTTGTCAAATTTGATTCAACTTGATTGAGCGCACTTTCTTTGAATTGATAATTATCCCGCTATAATCGCTAATTGATAGAATGACAATTCACTTCTCATATTCAATAAGTCACTCGAAATTTGAACGATTTCAAAATTTACCCCTTTTTGAAATATAATTTGTGGGTGGTCGTGAACTAAACCAATTTGACATTAAAATTCTTGTTATTTCCTAAAAACCATAGTTGTTCCCGCTTTCGCGTGGTTTTTCCATTCCCGCTCCGGCGTGGTGAGATCCCTAGCAACACTACTACAGTATGATAACCATGGATGACGTTTGGGTAGATGGCGTCACTTATCGATCACAGAGGACGAAGGTGTCAAGATCGAAGTGGGTGACAACCTCGTTGATGAGGGAAAGACACTACTTCATAAAAGGGCTTCTGGAAAAACTTTTAACGCGACGTCCATACAATAAGAATACTCTCAAAGCCTCCATAACCGATCTGTGGAAAGTGGAGGGTGGTTTTTGAAATCCAGGATATTGGTCAAGACGTTTTTTTCTTCATCTTTAACGATCCGAGGGAGATTAGGAGAATCTTATCCCTTGAGCCATGGATTTTCTTCAGATCCCTCCTAGTCCTCAAGGAAAATGAAGGACTCAATGTAAGGGATGTGGGTGATTTTACTCATACCAGGTTTTGGGTGCAAGTATTCAATCTTCCGGATGTAGGTATGACGGAGAACATTGGTATGGTCATTAGTGATACAGTGGGGGTGGCGATGGAAGTGGATACCAACGTGGAGGGCAGATGTCTCAGCCCATACCTTCGTGTTAGGGCTTTATGTGATATCACCAAACCCTTACGTCGTGGAACACCCATTAAACTAGGTGCTAGGGTAGGAAAAGTATGGTTGGACTTCAAGTACGAGCGTATCCCAGATTTTTGCTATATATGTGGTATTATCGGACTTGGATTCCAGGAATGTAAGTCATTTGCGTCAGATCTGTCTACCAATCCTGACAACCTTCCACATGGGCGTTGGCTAAAGGGTGTTCAACCATGGAGACGCCGAAATCCTGATACCACAGGTCCGATACAATCAAGTTCTACCTCTTTAACACTAATAATTCTGAACTGGGTAGGACTGCCCACGTTGAAACTGATAAAGGATAAAAATGACAAAGATAGTTGGAAAATAGTTCGCCAGATCGTATCAAACTCGAAGGGGATAATTATACTTCTGAAGGGGCCCTTGTCTATTTGCCTTCGGAGACAGTGAGAACTCTACCTTCTATCAAGGAGTCTATTCAGAAAATTTCATCTTCTCATGTCGGTATCACAAGCATTGTATCTTTAAGCCCTTCGAAATTCCTCTTCAAAGCCAGGACCAGCACGTCGAACAACTCTCCCTCACCCCATAAATGGAAGTCAAAGGCACGTAGTAAAGGCTCTTGGTCTACAGAACATAAGAACCTTCAGATTGTTACTCCTATGAAGAGGAAATTAGTTCCTTCACTCACCCAGGATGCGACTTCACCTAAACATCAGGAACTCCAAATAATTACTTCTTCTATTGTGCTATCGGCGGAGGCTGGATCACAGCCGCGCGGGCACAATGAAAATCATATATTGGAACGCTCGAGGGTTGGGGAGCCCGGGACGGTGAATTTTTTACAAACTATGGTTTGTATTGAATCCCTAGACGTCGTCTTCTTGATGGAGACAAAGTTATTTAGTATTAGAGCTACTCGTTTGAAAGAAAACATTAGCTACCCTAATGGGGTAGTAGTTGATAGTATAGGTCGCAGCGGCGGACTTGCACTTATTTAGAAGAAAGGTGCTGATGTTAATGTTAAATTTATGGGTCATTACTTTATCGATTTTTTTATCTCGTATAATGGACAGACTTGGCGGTTTACAGGCTTTTATGGGCACCTGGAAAGAGGTTTATGCTAAATCTCTTGGGACCTACTTCGACGCCTCCACTCACAATTTTCATTGCCATGGCTCATAGGAGGAGACTTTAATGAAATCCTTTTCCACTGCGAGAAAGTTAGGGGAGCAGGAGGCTATCAAGCCAATAGGAATTTATTTCACTGTGTGATTGAGGATTGCAGTTTACTGGATTTGGGTTATAATGGGCCACAATTTACATGGAGGAAAAGAGTGCAAGAGACCGACAATCTACACGAACATCTGGGCAGATTCCTATGCTCATCAGATTGGTGTGAAATCTTCTTAGAAGATAAAGTAGCTCATCTGGATTTTTTTGAATTGGATCATCGATCCATTGCTATCGACACGGATGTAAATTTTGAATTGACTCATAGACGGGGAATGAAACATCTGTTCCGCTTTGAACCAGTATGGTTATCATCTGAGGCATTTCCAAAGGCTCTTCAGGATAGATGGGGATCGAAATGCTATTTTGGAATTTCAGAATTCAAATCTAAACTTGAACGTTGTAGTCGGGCTTTAAAAGTTTGGGGCAATAGAGAATTCGGACGTCTCAAGCGTAGAGTACATGTGTTGCAAGATGAATTATCTATGCTTAACAATTCATCTCCTTCAAATTTAAATAGAAATCGCATTAAAGAAGCTGAGCTCAAGCTGGAGAGAGCGATTCTTTGTGAGGAGTATTATTGGAAGCAACGTTCCAGAATTGATTGGTTGAAAGGGGGCGATAAAAACACAAATTTCATCCAAAGGAAAGCATCATCTGGACAAAAGAAAAATTGGACTAAGGGGCTCGAATCTGATGATGGCTAGTGGTAATCGGATGTTATTGCAATTGCACGAGAGGTAGAAAAATATTTTTGTCATATTTTCAAATCCTCTAAACCATCACCACTGGATATGAATCTTATAGTTGACACAGTGAACTCATCTATCCCCATTGAAGTGATCGATGAGATGGATATTCCATTTCCGGCTGATGAGGTTAAGAAGGCTTTATTTAGTATGGGAGCCTTAAAGCACCCGGTCCAGATGGTTTCCATCCAGTTTTCTTTCAGAAGAACTGGCCTTTTTTGGGCAACGAGGTAACATATGTGGTATTGATTATTTAAATAATGGGGCTTCATTGCAAATTTTTACAACACAATTATTGTTATTATCCCAAAAAATAAGAACCCACTGAAAGTATCTAGCTTCAGGCCTATTAGCCTGTGTAATGTTATTTATAAAAATGTAACAAAGGTGTTGTCTAATAGAATGAAACGCGTTCTGAAGTACATCATTTCTGAGGAACAAAATGCCTTTGTTCCCGGGAGATATATCACTGACAATGTTATGGTAGCTTTTGAAACCATCCATACTATAAGGAGCAAGGCGAATGGGAATGATGGACTCATGGGTTTAAAGCTCGATCTAAGTAAAGCGTATGATAGGGTTGAATGAGATTTTCTTATTGCCATGATGACGAAGCTGGGTTTCCGATCTACTTGGATTCAATTGATTACAGATTGTATTTCAACTTTAAGCTTTCCTTTCGGATTAATGGGGATGTTGTAGGCAAAGTGACACCTAGTAGAGGATTAAGACAAGGATGTCCCTTGTCTCCATATTTATTTCTCTTATATGTGGATGGTGTCTCATCATTTCTTCGACGCCTTGAGCAAGCCAGCTTAATCCATGGAATTTTGATTGCCTAAAGAGCTCCGAGGATTAGTCACTTATTATTTGCAAATAACTCAATTATTTTCGAAAATGCTAATCGACAAGAGGGGGAACTCATTCGATTCAAGTTAGATATGTATGCTAAAGCTTTCGGCCAACTTATTAACTTTTCTAAATCCTCTATTTGCTTCAACCCAAATGTGACGGTGGAGATTTAAAATGAATTTCGATGACCTTGGACGAAACCTTATAGCCCACGACAAATATTTAGGGCTTCCTGCCTTTATTGGAAGAAACAAAAGGATGGCCTTCAATGCTGTAAAAGACAGCTTGCAACAGAAACTGATGATATGGAAAGTCCGACATTTTTCATACGGGGAAGGGAGATTTTGATAAAGGCAGTTGGACATTCTATCTCATCATATACGATGAGCCTGTTCAAGTTTCCTTCTTCTCTTTGTAAGGTGTTGCAGGGTATGATGGCCAAATTTAGTGGGGTGGGAATAGTGAAGTAAGGAAAATTCATTGGTTAAATTGGGAGAATATCTCCCTGGATAAAAATCACGGGGGAATTAGATTTCGCAATTTGGAAGTGTTCAATCAAGCTCTTGTGGCAAAACATGTTTGGAGATTGCTTAATAAGTCCTCTTCTTTGGTTAGTCGAATTTTAAAGGCCAAGTATTTTTCGGACAATACACTTTTAGAGTCTTCTTTGGGAGGCAACCCTCATATCTGTAGTGAAGTCTGTTATGGGGTAGAGATTTACTTTGTATGGGGCTTAGATGGAGGGTTGGTAATGGGCGCTCAATTTCTATATTTGATGATCCGTGGATCCCAAGACCTACATCTTTCAGGACGATTACCAGGGCAGAGACCGGGATGTTCGGTAAGGTTGCAGAATTGATTGAGAGCATAACTTGGAATACAAATGCTCTGCAAACTAGGCTGTGGCCTATTGATTGCAGGCAGTTGCTAAAATTCAATTGGGACACGCAGACATTCCGGACCCCCCTCCGACCGGTCACACCCCCCTTGACTGGTCGGACCCCCCTGCAACCTATCCTGGATCGCACTATTTTCTTTCTAACGTTCGAAATTTTCTATAGAGCGACCGGTCGTGCTGTGTAATCTTTTGACAGCAAAATTTGTACCGTTGGACATTCTATCAGCAAGATTTGCTTTATAATTTTGTACAATATTTCTACATCTTGTGATCCTCTTTTTGTAGACAAAAGTAAAGAAGAAGGAGCCTATGTTGGGAGCCTATGTTGGTGAAGACTCTCCTATAAATAGAGGATGAATTGAAGACACAAGACAACAACAACACAAGCAAATACACAACAAGAAATCTGCAAATTTCCAAGCTTTCATATTCAACACTCTTGTTGTATTTATAGCCTAAGTATTTCACTTTCACATTTTGAGGTCTAGACTTTATTTCTTGATTACAATTGCACTCAAATTGTAATATTCATTATTGAGTTTTAATATTGATTTTTGTCATTATTCAACACAAGACATCCTTGTGAGTATTCTTGTGGAAAGAATACACTTGGGTGATCTAGGTGATAGGTGTTTCAAGAGTGTGGTGCTCTTGAGGTGTTTGAAGAATTTTGGTATTCTTCAAGATTGAAGATTGTGGTGATCTTCAAAGGTGCCGTTGAAGGAAGATTGTGGTAATCTTCAAAGGGAGATTGTGGTAATCTCCAAAGGTGGTGTTGAAGAAGAGTGTGGTGCTCTTCATGGTGTTGTAAGTTGAATTTGTATTAATTGTGGTAATTAAAAAAATTCTTTTTCCTTTTTGAAACCCATCCCGAATATACTGGGGTGGTAGATCACGTAGTCCCTAGTTGGGGTGAAGCTCTATAAATCAAAGTGTGTTGTTTACTTTCTGCACCTTTATTCTTGTCTTGGCGTATTTGATTCGAAAAAGAGGGCATAATCGAAAAGATGGAGATAATCTATTCACCCCCTCTAGATTATCATAGCCGCTTGGACTTACAAGTGGTATCAAAGCCAAACTCTTTGGAAAGCTCGTTCCACATTGCGAGTAAAGAGGAACGATCATCGGCTATGAACGAAGTCTACCTTACCGGCGCCTCCACCACCAAGCCACCACTATTCGATTCCAAAAATTTTACATTTTGGAAATAAAGAATGGAATGCTATCTACAAGGTTGCGGGTTCGATATTTGGAACACGGTCGTAAATGAAGAATCCATTCCAATGATGGACACACCACACAAAGGCCTCAAAGAGCTCAATGATGAAGAGAAGAAAATCATATCTTTAAATGGTAAAGCTCTTAATGTTATTTATTGTTCACTTACCATCTCGGATTATGATCATATTGTAGGAATTAAATCGGCACATGAAGTATGGAGAAAATTAGAAGAAGTATATGCAAATGAAAGGAGCCACTCAAAAGCTACAAACCCAACATGGGATGAGCTTCCTACAACTTCCGACGTCGATGAAAACAAATGATGTCTTATGGGCTTCGAAGAAGAAAACAAGGTAAGTTCAAAACCCTCCACTTCTTATGATAATGAATTACAAAATGATTATAGTGATTTGTAAAATGATTTTGATGAACTCCAAAATGAATTCCAAAGCTTACTTGTTAAATACAAAAATTTGAAAAAGGAATTCAATATTTTGAAAATTGATAAGGATAATTTGTTTTCCTCTTACGAATCACTTTCATGTGATCACACCACCACACTTGACAAGGTTAGAAACCTTGAAAAGGAAAATAGTACTCTTGTTGAGGATATTAATTGCTTGAAAAATGATTTATCAAAATCCACCTTGAGTACCGATAAAATGATCGATATTATTGATGTTCATAGTTGTAATAAATTGAAACAAGGACTTGATCATAAGCCTAGTGTTGTTAATTATCTGAAAAGAAATCAAGTCCCTATGCATGTTGGTCATTATGCTCCCAAAATTACTAATTGTTTTTATTGTGGTAAAATGGGTCACACTGTTAATACTTGTCGGGCTAGAAATAGCTCTAATTATTATTGGAGACCTAAAAGTCTCAAAGCTAATTCCAAAGGACCCAAACACTTGAGGGTACCACAAAATAATGTCATATTAGGTACCCGGCGGAATAATAATCGAGGAAAATACATACCGCCAAGAAGACATCAAATGACCATTTCATTTGATCAAAGGAGAAGACAACATCCATATAAATTTCCAAGAGAAAGACACTATCAACAATAGGAAGAACACAATCCTTGAAATGGAAAAATTGGAGAAGCTATGATCAACAAGATGATTTCCAAAGGGGAAGATATCACCAACAATGGGAATGACACAACCCATGGAAATGGCTTAATTGGTAAACCGCATCTCCTCATTTAAATATGCATTTTATTTTGTTATGCATGTTTTTATTTGTGCCTTAATTGTAAAATGAGTTTTCAAATATTTCTTAATATTAAAGGTCAATATATATTTGTGTTTTTAAATATTTTGAAAAGGAGATCTTGTATATTTTGTTCTCAACTCTTGTGCATTTACATAGACTAAGATGCTTTTATCATCTCTTATGGTTTTATATAGCATAAGCACATTTATGATATCTCTTATTGCTTAGCCTACACTTGTATCATTATATTTGTGCAAAACGTGTTTAAGAATTGTGTAGAACATATATATTTTCATCAATGGTTATTTTCTCAAGAGAGGACCATAAACTATCGAGGTACGCTCATCATTGGTATTCATCCTATAGATTCGATATATTTTTGTCATTCGTGCTTGTTTTTCAAAGTATTTTATACAAGTGCTATTAAGTGGATTTTTTGATTTTTTTAAAGGCATTATTTGACATAGCTTGTTTTATCCAAGATTTGTAAAGGATTATATTTTTTTTATAAAACATTTGATTTTTTAAGTTATGCATTTTATTGCACATATAAAATTATTCTTGGTTGCTTTGTCAAAGCTCTTGTTCATATGCTTCTTGTAAATGAGATCTCAACTATATACTCTTGAATTTTTCAAATTTCAAAAGAGACCTTATATAGCTTCCTATAAGCTTATTTGAACTTAAATATTTTATGAAACTCTTGATGATTTGTTTGAAAGCATAGTATGTGTTACTTGTTATTATGTCTCTATTTTTCGATATTACTATGCTCTTGTGAAAGATATCTTCTTAAGATTTTGCAGAAATTTTTGGTATTTTGGAACAAGCTTGATGACCAAGGCAAGGTTAGTAGCTCTAAGGTATTATCAAGAATAAGGTATTGATTTTGATGATACATTTGCTTTCATGGTTTTTCATATTTTGCTTGTCTATTCTTGTTTTAAGAAAATTTTAAGCTTTACCAAATAGATGTTAAATCCACTTTTCTAAATGGTTTTACTCAAGAAGAAGTCTATGTAAAACCTCCGGGGTCTAAAATTTTTCTAGGCCAAATGATTTTTATAAAAGACCTTGTATGGTTTAAATCAAGTACCCTGTGTATGGTATGATAGACTTAGCTATTTTTGCTAAATGGTTTTACAAGAGGTAAAGTTTATACTACTCTCTTTGTTTTTTGAAAAAAGACAAGATTGTTTACTTGTACAAATTTATGATATCATTTATGGTGCTACTAATGAATTATTGTGCAAGTTATTTTCTAAGTTGATGCAAGGTGTACTTAAGATGATCATGATGGGGGAGCTAAAATTTCTTCATTGGACTTCAAGTTAAACAATGCCAAGAAAGTGGTTGTAATTCACAATCAAAGTATATAAAAGTACCTTTGAAGAAGTTAGGCATTGAATAAGGAAGAATTATCCCAACCTCTGTTGGGAAATTTATTTTTAGATTTTGATGAATGCCATGTAAAACTTAGACTAGAAAGTTGGCACCCCATTTTCTTTGTAACTTGCATTGTAATAGATAGGAACATTGCTGAGTTAAGTTAAATCGGCTATGTCTAAATATGCAAGAAGTCAATGGAGACTAGAATAAAGACTCATTTGTGATGCATGTTGTGTATGGCAAGGAAAAAGAAGACGAGGAACTCGACCGAGAAGTATCGGTGAGATGCACGGTGTGTGAAGTGCCAGTCAAGTCAACCCAAAATAGCCAAGTCTCAAGTTGAAATGACAGATGAGTCATACAATGATTGGAAGTCGACTCAAGTCATCCGAGAAGTTAAGGAAGCTATGATCAAGTCAAACAATGAAAAGGATCCGTTATTTAAGTCAAGAAAGTTACTTAAACAAGTAATACTTCCATCTTGTCTTTCTTAAAGTATTGATCCCGAGCGTGCAAAAGGAATAAACCAATGGGAAGCATCGCACGTGTCGAACTACGAAAAAAGTGAAGGTTCATTCAATACGAGGAAATGTCAATTTCAAGGATCGCAACAAGACAAGCCAACGACCACAAGTGTCTTTTGAAAATTAGCTTATCTCTTCAACGGGCTGATTTTCAAAAGAACACTATAAAAGGCCGAGGAATCAATTTGAGAAGGGGTTACCTTGATTACTGTACTAAAAACATTCAAGCTATTTTTGAGTCAGAACTACAAGATATTCTCAAGTCATTCAAGCTTAATCCTCGAGGCGAACTTGAAGAAAATCAATCCAACACTTACCTGTGAAGGAAAGACGACTTAAATCGATTGAAGAGGAAATATTTGAAGAATCAAAGGGGTCTACATTCCACAGAGGATTGTAGAAAGGTTCAAGGTCGAACGATCTTAAGTACTTGGAGGGCTTCGTGATCAAATCCAAGAAACTTGAGCAAGTGAGTCAGTAGTAGCAAAGCGGTGCCTGTGAAGAAAAGCCGAGTCGGACGAGAAGCTTTTGTGTGACCAAGGCATCTCGGATCGAGTCCCAAAGGATCAAGTCGAGTTGTGTGATCAAGACTTGCATACGGGTGATAACCACTTTGTACTACGATCAATACTTAGTGGATTCCTCCAGGAGTTGGAGAAGAGAGGATTACAAGAATTACCCCATCTTGAACCTCTATAAAATTTATTGTGTCATTTAAATTTCAGCACTTCAGTGCATATTATCTTATATCTATTTGATAAATTTGCTATCCAACCGACTTTTAACAAAGTGCTAAAACCAAGTATTAAAACACACTTAAACCATATTCAGGGTGTTAAGTCTTCCAATGAAAACATATCACAAGTTGAGTTAAGCTTTAGACTAAGCGGTGAGTTATTCTATCAAGAGCTCAGTCGAGTCTGTTGAGTGGCTAACTCTACTGGTTAACTAACTTAGCTGTCCATCAAGGACTTAGATGTGAAGAATTAACTCTGAACTATTTTAAAAGGACTAAATCGAAAAGTTGGTAAGGTTTATTCAATCCCCCCTTCTAAACCTTACACTCACACCCCTTGGGACCTACAAGTGGTATCAGAGCGGTTGGTTCATTGAGCCTTCCGCACTGGTTACTGAACTAGATCTCCAATCTTTCAAAGTTTGCTTTAGCACTTGATCCTTCAAAACTCTTCTATTTAACAAAGTTATTGTCATGGAAGCAAATTTGACACGTATCCCTATGTTCACATATGAGGAATTTGATGATTGGAAAATTCGTATGCAGGCTCATCTATCAGCATTACACGATGAATTGTGGATAGTAATAGAAGATGGACTACAAATTTTAAAAGTGAACACAGCTGCAAGGAGAGATGCTGCAGCTGAAGAAGAAGAGGATGTTGCTCGCAGACCAGCTATGGTTGAAAAACCTATAGCTGAATGGACAAATGATGATAGAAAAAGATACAATCTAGACAATGTGGCCAAAGATATTCTTTACAAGACTTTGGACAAAGCTATGTTCAACAAAGTCAAATCATGCAAGACGGCCAAATAAATCTGGGATAAGCTGACTTTGATTTGTGAAGGCTCTGAGCAGATCAAAGAAAATAAGCTATCTGTTGCGGTACAAAAATTTAAAAAATTTAAAATGCTTGCAGGAGAAACCCTGTATCAACTGGATGCTCGATTCACAGAAATTACGAACGAATTATCTTCACTTGGAAAAGAATATACACAGAAGGAAATGTGTATGAAGATTCTAAGAAGTCTTCCAGCTGAGTGGGAAATAAAGGTCATGGCTCTGAGGCATTCCATGGACCTATCAAAAACATCCAACCATGAGCTATTCTCAGATCTCAAAGCCTATGAATTTGAGTGAGAAGAAAAGACCAAGAAAGAGGCAGTGTGCCAAAACAGTTTGCTCTAATAGTTAAGGATGGGAAAAGAGCTGAAGACAAAGAAGTCATCAATCAGGAGGAGATTGCCTTGATGGTTAAAAGATTTAACAAGTTCTTTAACAAGAATTACAAGAAAGGCAAAGGTGAATCCTCTAGAAGACACTCAGCTCCGTTCAAGTCAAAGGAATATAGGCCATCCAAGAGAGCAGAGCATCAAAAGGTCGAGTACCAAAGAGCTGACAATCCGAGAATGGAAAGAGCTGAACAAAAAGTTGAGAATCTATCTTTGCCGAACCGCAGCAACCAGGTCACTATGCCATTGATTGTCCATATCCTGTAGTCAACAAATACAGGAATGAAGAGGAAAGAAGAGTCTTCAGGGAAAGAAGACAAGAAAAGAAAAACGCAATGTTGGCTGCAGAAACTGCTGAGACAGGCAAGCCAAAAGACATAGCAGACTCAGAGAGTAGTGAAGCTGACTACTCGAGTGATTCGGAAGAAGAAGCCTTGATCTGTTTAATGGCCAAAGAACAAGACCAACCTGACCAAGAAGATGAGGTTCAAGGAACAGCTGAGTGCCAAGGAACTTGGTACATGGATAGTGGCAGTTCCAGACACATGACAGGAAACAAGAAAAATCTATCAAAATTCAAGGAGGTTAGAGGTGCAAAAGTTATATTTGGAGGGAATGAAGCTCCAGGAGAAATAAGAGGCATTGGATCCATCAAGAAAAATGGGTTAGAGATCACGGATGTTACATATGTTGAAGGACTCAACTTTAATCTGCTAAGTATCAGTCAACTCTGTGACAAGGGCTATAATGTTGGATTCAACATGGGTGTATGCCAAATCAAGGACACTGAATCTAATGAAGTAGTGCTACAAGGATGCAGACAAAAGAATATGTATGTGGTGGATTGGCCTACTAGCAAAGAGCACAACCGAATCAAGTTGGCTATGGCACAAGAAGCTGAGTCACCTGAATTTCAAAACAATTAACAAACTTGGAAGAAGTAATCTTGTAGAAGGACTTCCAGACTCAGTATACAAGAAGGAGAGTGTATGTGATGCATGCCAGATGGAAAAGCAGATCAAATAATCATTTAAAGAGAAGACATGTCCATCTTCAACAAGAATATTGCACCTGCTACATATGGACTTATTTGGTCCAGTTGAACCAGCTAGCATAAGTGGAAAGAAATACACCTTGGTGGTAGTAGATGACTATTCTAGATACACATGGACAATTTTCATGTGTAAGAAGAAAGAAACCTTGGCAGAAGCTATCACAGCTGATGAAGAGAATCCAAAATGAGAAGAGTCAAACCATCCTTAAAATAAGATCTGATAGAGGAACTGAGTTTGTCAATGGAATAATAACTCAGTATTGTATTGAAAGTGGTATTGCTCATGAACTATCTGCAGCAAGAACTCCACAGCAGAATGGAGTTGCAGAAAAAAGGAATAGAACTCTCAAAGAAGCAACAAGGACCATGTTAGTGAAAGCGGGGTTGCCTAAAAGATTTTGGGTCAAGCAATAAACACAACATGTTATACTCAAAATAGATGCATGATAAATAGGCGGTGACAAAAACTCCTATGAGATTTGGACGGAAGAAAGCCAAATGTTGCATATTTTAAAATATTTGGATGCAAATGCTTCATCCATAATAATGGCAAAGACAACTTAAAGGCTTTTGATGCCAAGGCGATGAAGGTATCTTCTTGGGATACTCAAATTTGAAAGTAAAGCTATAGAGTGCTCAACAAGAGGACAATGGTTACTGAAGAGTCCATCCATGTGGTATTTGATGAACCCAAGGTAAATGAAGAAGACATTGAAGAGTTAGGTAATTTGAATCGACCAATTTGTGCGCGTAAGAGTCCCTATGTTGAAGTCTGAAGGTGGAGCAATTAACCGAGATGAAGAAGAGATAGTTGAATCTCAAAGACAGCTGGACAATCTGCAGCTAAGTGACAATGAGAGAGCTGCTCAAGACAACACAACTACAAGAAGACTGAATCCAGCTAACTTACTCCAACCTGATGTAAGATGGCTGAGGGACCATCCTCCAGACCTAATCATTGGAGATGTAAGAGAAGGTGTAAGAACCAGATCCAGAGCTCAACAAGAAGCCATGTTCACTTGTTTTATCTCTCAAATAGAACCAAAAGATGTGTCACAAGCATTGGATGACACACATCGGATTCAAGCCATGCAAGAAGAGCTGAATCAGTTTGAAAGGAACAAAGTGTGGGAATTGGTTCAAAGACCAACCCATCAAAATGTTATTGGCACAAAATGGGTTTTCAGAAACAAAATGAATGAAGAAGGTTCTGTGGTAAGAAACAAGGTAAGATTGGTAGCCAAAGGGTATTGTCAAGAAGAAGGAATAGATTTTAATGAAACCTTTGCCCCTGTTGCAAGATTAGAAGCAATAAGGATGTTTCTTGCCTATGTTGCACACAAGAACTTCATTGTATATCAAATGGATGTAAAAAGTGCATTCTTGAATGGTTTATTGGAAGAAGAAATATATGTTAAACAACCTCCAGGATTTGAGGAGAAGACTCTTGGAGATAAAGTGTACAAGCTCAAGAAAGCTCTATATGGATTGAAACAGGCACCAAGAGCATGGTATGACACATTATCACAATTCCTGACTGAGAACGGATTCACAAAAGGCAAAGTAGATAGAACACTCTTTAATTCAAGATGGGAAGAGTATCTTGCTTGTCCAAATATATGTGGATGACATCATTTTTGGATCCACAAACAAAGAGCGTGTGATAAATTCTCAAACCTCATGCAAAGCAAATTTGAAATGAGCATGATGGGAGAGTCGACATTCTTCCTAGGACTCCAAGTAAAGCAAGTGAAGGATTGAACCTTCATAAGTCGGACAAAGTACACGGAGAACTAATGAAGAAATTTGGTATGGAAGAGAAGTCTTCGTAAAAATACCAATGAATACATCGATCAAAATGGATATGGATGTAGATGGCAAACTGTGGATCAAACAAGGTCTGAGCACTCATTGGATCACTGCTCTATCTCACGGCAAGAAAGGCGGACATCACCTTTGTTGTAGGTGTATGTGCAAGATTTCAATCTGCTCCTAAAGAAAGTCACATGACTATAGCCAAGAGAATATTGAGATATTTAAAGGAAGCAAGAAGTTGGTTTATTGTATCCAAAGGAAGGTGGATTCAAGCTAATTGGTTATTGATCGACTATGTTGGATGTAGAGTTTGGGAAGAGTACTTCAGGTACATGTCAAATGCTTGCAAATAGGTTAATTTCTGGTTCGGAAGAAGCAAAACTCAATAGCCACATCCACGGTGAAGACGAGAATACATAGTTGCGGGCAACTGTTGTGCCCAATTCTTTTGGATGAGACAGCAGCTGAGAGACTATGAAGTTGAAGAAAAGGAAATTCCAATTATGTGTGATAACACAAGTGCAATTGCAATCACTCAAAATCCTGTGTTACACTCAAGAACAAAGCACATTGATGTCAGATACTATTTCATAAGAGACCATGTTGAAAAGAATGACATCACTTTGGAATACATCTCAATTGATAAGCAGTTAGCTGATATATTCACAAAACCATTATGTGAATCAAGATTTGAAGAAATCAAGCATGAACTAGGGTTAATTGAGCTGAGTTGACACTCAGAAGACTCAAGGAAAAGAGATGGAACATGAAAAGATGGAAAAAGAGCGGAGCTCTTGAAACAGCTAAGTAAATCAGCCATATCGGAAAGTCAGTTGCACCGAGTTAGCTGACAGCTGAGTACCTATAAGAAAAGAGAGAAGAGTTGAATCAGCTAAGAAGCAAGTTGAGTCATGTATACGAGCGTGACAGTGACAAAAACGATCGTTTACGCTAAGCGGGAATGTTTTTAAGAATGACGTCAAGATAATTATGACATGTACAGTCAAAAGCTGCATACGAAGCTTATGATTGGATATAAATGCTGCCGCATTAAATGCGAGAAATTAAATGTTAATCGGCGTGCAGAATCTGAGCCGTTGATCTTGATCAAATTTCAAAAATCGTCCGCACGTCCTTTCATAACCCATACATATACCATTTCGTCAGTTTTTCTCTCACTTTACACAAACTGTTCATCTCTCTCCAAAACAAAGAAAGAAAGTCTTCTCTCGAAACCCTACAGAGTTTCAAAGCACTTTTTCAAAGTTTTATTCGGTAAAGCTTCAAGAAATGGCATCTACTCACGATTTTGTCAAGTTGGGAAAACAAATCCATACTGGTTCTATCGTGGATTTTGAAGGAATGATCAAACAGGGGTTCGACGAAACCCTTGTGAAGAAAATAGCTGAGAAAGTGGAGAAGTCTGGGCTGAAACCCTTTCTCACAATGGAGTTTCAAATGACCTACGTGGAGGAGGTCGCGCAGTTCTATGTGAACGCTGAAGTTCACGATGAGGGCATCAAGTCCTCTGTTCACGGGAAGGAAGTCAAAATCACTGCCGAGGATTTGGCAAAGCACTGCTTGCTACCGGCGGAAGGAGTGCCGGAAATCTATGAGGCTGACGTAAACCTGGCCGCTGCATGGAAGGAAGTGGCCAAAACGACTATCTTTGCGAAGGTTGTCTCACGGTGACAAGAAGCTGCTGAAAGAAGATTACCACAAGCTGTTGGATATTGTTGCCAAGTGCGTAGACATCAAATTTGGAAGCTTTAACCAGCTGTCCAAAACCAAGCTGATCGTGATGGCTGCGATCATGGAGGAGAAAAAGGTAAACTGGGCTGAGTTTGTATACAACAGACTCTGCCAGAATATTGGGAATAAGTCATTCAAAGCAGATGGATTGTTCGGAGGATCCTTGGGATATGGTCTGGTGATTGGCCGGTTGATGGAGGTGAAAGGTGTTCCTCTCCGACATGGAAAAGCGTTCCATGTTAACAAAAAGATGTTCCGGTCAAATCTCTCCGGAGCACAGAGGAGAGCTTATGCCAAGAGAGCTAACACAAGTGAGGGGAATCAGCTAACCCCGAGGAAACAGCTGTTGTCTCCCCTCCGAAGAAGAAAGCTGCCCATGCAGCTGGAAAGAAGACTGCTGCCCCAACAACAAAGAAAACAAAAGATGCACACTGCCCCGGCGAAGTCACCGCCCCCTGCAGCCATGTGCAGAGAAGGAACCTCAAATACCTTCTCCAGTTGTCAAGAAAAGAAGGACTGACAAGCCTAGAAAACCAGCTCCTCAGAAAAAGAAAGAAGCATCGGCCCCCGCCGCCCAGGACTCGGAGGAAACTGCATCCGAACAGAAATTCCTCTGGTAAGGACCAAAAGGAGAAGACTCTTCAAGCGATCGAGCTTGAGAAAACAGTGAGTCGCCACTCACCGAACAGATCAAAAAAACAATTTGGAGAAGTAGAGTCTCCGAGAGATTATTGATACAACCGCAAGTCTCATTGGCCGTCAGCGAGAGGCAAGTCGAAGACCCAGTGAGGAAAAAAAGCGACTAAGACAATTTGAATCCCTGGCCGACAGGACTATGTCTCCACCTATCCCCGATCTTTCTTTGAAGAGTTGAGCGGTGAGTATGTTGCCTTCTATTCCTGAAAAGGAAGAGCAACAGGGAGATGATGATGATGTGATGATCCTATCCCCACCATATCCAGACATCCAAAATCGTCTGCGAGAATGGAGGAAGTGGAAGCTGAGTCGATCAAGGGAACAGTTCCAAAGATCGGAGTTTATTGAAGAAGAAGAAGAACTGTTGAATTTCCTCGGTTTGACCACAGTGGTCCAAGCACTAGATGAAGAAAACTGCACAGATATCTTGCAGATCTTCAAAGACAAGGAGAAGGAGAGACTGGAAGAGGAAGATGAAGCCCGTGAGAAAGCCAGTATCTGTCCTCTAACTGGAACCACTGATCATACTCATCCACACCTTGATATGCTTTCAGAGAGCGATGAAGATCTGGACCCTACTGCTGCTACTGAAGAGTTGGAGATGCAGCAAGCCATGCGGGAATCCAGGATCCTACATGAGCAACAGCTGATGGAAGGCCCTGGGAAATCTTCCAAATCACAGCTGGAGATTGATCCTATGGGAGTGGTGCAGCGGATTGCAACCGTTGTTGCTGCCACCACTTCCCCTGCTCACTCTGATGAAGGCATTAAGGGAACTGGCGATGAAACTGGGAACTTGGGGACCCAAGTCGAGCCAACCCCTACTGAAGGTGTTTCACCACCTGCCCCAATGGCTGACAACTCATAGGAAATAGCCAGGAGTCTGGAGAAGAGTGAACCCATTCCAAGTCACTCAGCTGGTATGTTGGCTGAGGGGGAAACTCCCTCCACTGCAGCTAGGTCGGAGAATGCTGCAGATGACCCCATAACGAATCTAGGAGGCGAAGTGGAGAAGGAAAAACAAACAGATACACAACAAGTTGTCATGACGAGGCTCGAGGCGAGTTGAGATGTCTCATTACCAAGTGCCAACCGCTTCTCGAAAGGCCAATGACGCCGCCAAAGAAAGAGAGGCCTGAGATGGATCGCGCCCGGGAGTTAACACTCTGGGCGATGAAAGTGCAATCCATGGAGTTGAGACTCCAATGGATGCCACCTCTGAAGATCCTAAGACAGTTGAGTCTGTCGAAGGGATTGTCCAAGTCCTCGCTGCAGTTGAGATTGCAGGAGGTAGTGAAGGCCAACGGAAGTTGAGACTTCCGGGGTAAAGAGAAGCCTGAGAACATCCCTCCTACTATCATTGATGCATCCGAGAAGGAGATAAGTGCTCTTCACGATTCCCAATACAATCCTGATGTAACATTTCTGGGATCTGAAGGTGAAGACGAACCTGAGTCATCCCCCACTGCAAATCCAACAGACTCAGCTGAGGATGTTCTCCCAAGCATGAGTAAGTCCGACCTTAAGGCTACTCGTCAAACTTTCAATTTCGATGATGAGCCACCTCCCTAAATCTCATCATCTTCTGATGACACCACCGATCTGACCGAGGACCGACAACTCAACAGGAAGCACCACCGGTGAGACCGACGAAGCTGTTGAGACAGTGAGCTCACCCAGTGGTCCATACCACAACAGACCAATTTGAATCACGATCAAGCGCGAGCTCCCAAAGTCGTAGTAGAATCGACACAATCGGGCACATCACGGCCATGAGTTACCATTGAACAGATTCCCTATGTCCGTGATGATGCTTTTGAAGAAACGTTCCCCTTCTCTCTAGAGCTACCTGCTCTTCATGACGAATCAGCTAGAGATGAACAACGTTTCCATAGACCAAATCCAGTTCTTCCCACATATACCATCGTTCCAGCAGATTTCAACTTTTTGTGCCCTTGGCCTCTGGCCGAGACGGAGGTGACAGCTGAGGTTTGAGAAGTTTTCAAGGCGATCTTTGCAGAAATAGAGAAGATGGAAAGGCACCAGGCCTCCCTGGACATGAGGCTGGATAACAGAGATGCTAATCTCACCGCCGATCTGCATGGGATAGTAGTTAGGATCCGGGAATGGTGGCAA
Organism: Rehmannia glutinosa; assembly: GCA_016081115.2. Classification (NCBI taxonomy): domain Eukaryota; kingdom Viridiplantae; phylum Streptophyta; class Magnoliopsida; order Lamiales; family Orobanchaceae; genus Rehmannia; species Rehmannia glutinosa. The sequence goes on from CM071932.1 coordinate 62,130,313, forward strand.
CAACAGCAAACAATGCGTGTGGAACAAGTTCGACACTTCAAAGCATTTGTACAATAAAATGCTGATCTGGAGTGCTGATAACGCTGATATGAAGAGAAGAATGCAAGAAAACATTGATAGAATGCATGAATCTCATACCACAGAGATGGAACTATTGCGCGAATTTCATCGAAAAGAACTTCTGCGAGTGGAAGAAACATGAATACAAAATTCAGCCTTCTTATGGCTGAAATGAAGTTGGTGACAATAAGTCGAAAGCCACCCGCTCGAATTTCGAGCAAAGATACTCCGCGAGAGTCAGCGAGAACTCGCCTATCGGCCGTCTAGATTTCATGCTTGCGGCATGTTTCGGGGTTCCTCTCTCCTTTGATGATGCCAAAAAGGGGAAGAGGAATACCTAAAGATGTTGAAAGAATCCGCAATCGAGAAGAAGGGCGATCTTTGTAAAAAGGCAAAAACGGTGAAGAACAGAGAGAAAGAAAAGAAGGAAAATTTGTTGAGGGGGAAGGATCGAAAGACATGACCTTAATGGTTGCTAGAACCCCTCAACAAGGACTTGTCACAGCTGACATAATCAACAAGGTTCCAGTGACTCTGCCGCTCCAACACTCTGCTGTGCCCATGTCCGAGAAGAGAAAAATAGTAGAAGAAGAGATGACGGAGATTGAAAGAAAAATGGATGCCCGTGCAATGGACATACTGAAACAATATGGAGGCATTCCGGCAGGAAGAGACACTGATGCCATTTCAGACGTCGGAATCGAGCCGAGATCTGTTGATGAATTCAAGACGCTCGCATCTGAGGGATACTTCGAAAACATGACCATGGCCCAAGCCTGGGACTTGTATTGGGAAAAAGGCCTCAAGCTATGCGAAGAAGCTGAAAGGCAGCAGACTACTGGTAGTCGCTCTGCTGATCACTTTGCTAGTCACTCAGCTGGGAAGAAGAAGGCCCCAGTACAATACACACCCAGAGGAAGAGGAAGAAGCAGTGGAGGAAGAGGTTTCAGACGAAAACCTTACCCAAAAATATAGAATACATAGATCCAGGGAAGAAAGGAGGGATCTATTGGGCTGGGTTTGACGAAGTAGCTAACTTGCAAGTGGCCAAGAACAATGCTGAGTATGTAAAGAGAATCGAGGAAGAGAATAAAATACAAACTCAGCTGTAGGAAGAGAGACAAGAAAGAAAGAGAAGAGATGAAGCTGCCAGAAAAGCATATGAGAAAAATAAAGCAGCTGAAGAAGAGAAGAAGAGAAAAAGGTCAGAAGAAGACAGAGTTGATGAGGAAAGAAGAAGGCATCGAAGGAGATGAAGTGTTGATGTCCACCCCTTCATGTAATTTACTATTGTAAATACATAACTATGTAAGTCTTCTGTACATTGAATAAGAAATCTGTAATTTCTCTATTCTTTTTTTGCGTAGACATAGATGTTTGCTCTGATACACTTTGTGAACAGCTGTGTAGAGGGACAAGAATGTTATGATCATTAAACAGATTGATTCTACGCATACATTCTCTGTTACTGCACTATCTGTATGCATCTTTGATATTTACATTTTGTATGTATGCTTTAAGTTTTGGCATCATCAAAAAGGGGGAAATTGTTGGGAAATTTATTTTTAGATTTTGATGAATGCCATGTAAAACTTAGACTAGAAAGTTGGCACCCCATTTTCTTTGTAACTTGCATTGTAATAGATAAGGCTGTTCGAGCTGAGTTAAGTCAGCTATGTCTAAATATGCAAGAAGTCAACTGGTGACTAGAATGAAGACTCCGCTGTGATGCAGCTGTCTATGGCAAGAAAAAGAAGACAGGAACTCGACTGGAGAAGTATAAGCTGAGATGCAGCTATGTGAAGTGTCAGTCAAGTCAACCTAAAATAGCCAAGTCTCAAGTTGAAATGACAGATGAGTCATCCAATGATTGGAAGCTGACTCGAAGTCATGCGGAAGTTAAGGAACTGCTGATCAAGTCAAGACAAGAAAAGGATCCGTTGCACATAAGTCAAGAAAGTTACTTAAACAAGTAATACTTCCATACTGCCTTTCTTAAAGTGCTCAGTCCCAGAAGCGTGCAAAAGGAATAAACCAATGGGAAGCACTACACCCGTGTCAGAACTCTGAAAATCTGAAGGTTCATTCAATACGAGGAAATGTCAATTTCAAGGACTGCAACAAGACAAGCCAACGACCACAAGTGTCTTTTGAAAATTAGCCTATCTCTTCAACGGGCAGATTTTCAAAAGAACACTATAAAAGGCTGAGGAATCAATTTGAGAAGGGGTTACCTTGATTACCTGTACTAAAAACATTCAAGCTATTTTTGAGTTGTAACCTACAAGATATTCTCAAGTCATTCAAGCTTAATCCTCAGGCTAGAACTTCGAAGGAAATCAATCCAACACTTACCTGTGAAGGAAAGACGACTTAAATCAGTTGAAGAGGAAATATTTGAAGAATCAAAGGGGTCTACATTCCACACAGGATTGTGGAAAGGTTCAAGGTCGAACCAATCTTAAGTACTTGGAGGGCTTCGTGATCAAATCCAAGAAACTTGAGCAAGTGAGCTGTAGTAGCAAGCGCACCGCCTGTGAAGAAGGTTCGAGTCGGACGAGAAGCATTTTGTGTGACCAAGGCATCTCGCATCGAGTCCCAAAGGATCAAATCATTTGTGTGATCAAGACTTGCATCTGGACTGATAACCACTTTGTACTCTGATCAATGCTTAGTGGATTCCTCTAGGAGTTGGAGAAGTGAAGATTATAAGAATTACCCCATCTTCGAACCTCTATAAAATTTATTGTGTCATTTAAATTTCAAAGACTTCACTTCCCGCATATTATCTTATATCTGCTGATAAATTTGCTATCCAATTGACTTTTAACAAAGTGCTAAAACCAAGTGTTAAAACACACTTAAACCATATTCAAGGGTGTTAAGTCTTCCGCTGAAAACATATCACAGTTGAGTTAAGCTTTAGACTAAGCGGTGAGTTATTCTATCAAGAGCTCACTTAGTCAGTCATTTGAGTGGCTAACTCTTTTGGTTAACTAACTTAGTTGTCCATCAAGGACTTAGCTTTGTGAAGAATTAACTCGAACTATTTTAAAAGGACTAAATCGAAAAGTTGGTAAGGTTTATTCACCCCCCCCTTCTAAACCTTACACTCACACCCCTTGGGACCTACAACCTCTATGGCTACCAATGTAAAGATTGACAAAGGTTGAGGAAGGCATATTGATTGACAAACAAGTTCGAAGTATGTTTTCTTGTATTATTCCTTTAGACTCGACATTTTCTATGCCTTATGTCTATATGCTCGAATTTTAAAACTATCTCAATGAATCTCATTAAAGTGCCGTTAAAAGAAATTTTCAAATATTTGAAAGGCACTTCTTCTTATGACTTGTATATCCAAAGTTTAAAACGTTCACATTTTTTTCGGGATAACAAGTCCGGTGATAATAATTTTTCAAAATATGGTTCATTATAGTTGAACTAAACATATTGAGATTCGATATATTTTCTAAGGGATTGCGTTTCTAAAATGAAAAATTGAGATGTGTTTAAATCTATCTCAAGGATAACTCGCGGATTTTTTTAATCGTTAACCGCCGAGTCTTTTACCTCATTTCAAGCTTGATTAAGACATAATGCATATTGAATGAGGTCTATGATTGCATTTTGCACGTTTTTAAAACTTAGGGGCGAAAAATCAGATTTTTGGTTCAAACCTCGGATTTTGGAAAATGAAATGAACCACTGGTCGGGGCAAGGCCGGCCGTCGCCATGACGTCGACCGGTCGCCCTTAGCTATATTTTGGTTTAAATCGTTTCTGTTTTCAGTCACAGCTATTTTGGTCTTTTGTATTCATTCTTCGTCCCCTTCGCATTTTGCACACAAATATCACATCAAATTTGTTTTATTGCATACATTTTATATTTTGGACTTCATAAGGCTCGATTATCATCATCATTGCTCATATTTACTGATTAAATGGTAAGAATTTCTCTTTTTAATCTCAATTGGGTTGAACCCTTGAGAATGTGCTTATATCTTGATATTTTGATGAAATTCTTGTATTTGTATGTTGTATATAATGATTGTTGATGAATGAATATTGTTGTATTACAATTGGTGATAAATTTTTTTGGCTTAAATGAATCGCAAAGGCGTTATATTTCTCTTGTTTTACTCAACGCACGCCAAGTGTTCGACAAAATATTTCAATGAAAAATTCATCACCTACATGATTCTCTTGATTTGAAAAGTCTTATAAGTTCATAGAGATCATGTTTTATCAATCAGATGAGCTTTTACAAATCAAAAGAGCAAATTTTTCCCTTTTATTTGGAATTTAAGCTTAAATGTTCAATATGCTCGATAAATTGATTAAATTGCGCACTTTGATATAATTATATGATGTTTTTTATCGTGCTAACATGATTTTTGATGATTCCAAAGGGGGAGAAATAGGAAATAAGCTTATACGCTCAAAGAAGCGAAAATAAGCTTGCAAGAAAAGCTATAAGCTAGGGCTCTTAAAAGCCAAAAGCTGTGAATAATACTTAGTCCATGTGATGTATTATGGACTTTTATGTTTGACTAATGATGTCTTGTGACAGGGGGAGCTTCTAAGCTCAAATAATTCAAGCTTATTTTGTAAAAGCTAAGCTTTTAGCTTTTAGTTGGTTGCTCTTATACTTGTTCTTGATATGCATATTGATAGGGGGAGCTTGTGTAAAAATGTTTTTGAAAAATCTTTGCTCCTACTCTTGTGTGTTTCACTTATGATGAATCTTGCTTGTAATGGATTGATGTTTTAGACCGGAAAATTTGTTTTGTTTTAAAATCAACTTCCTAAAATTATTTTGGTTTGTAATCATCAAAAAGGGGGAGTTTGTTAGATAAATGTTTTTATCAAGATTTTGTTTAAATGTGTTTTTATACCAAAACAATGTTTATAAATGTTGTCCAAATACTCCCAATTGATTTAAAATGTTTTTGCTAATTTTCGGAGTATTTATTCAAGTTTATTTCCGACTAAAATATTGGACAACACTTTTGATGATTTTGTGTTAATGCGTTTTTACATCAAAACAATGTTTTTAAATGTTGTCCAAATACTCCTAATTGATTTAAAATGTTTTTACTAATTATTTGTAGTATTTTTTGAAGTTTATTTTTGTCAAAAATCGAACAATATTTTATTTTGGAGGTCGACCGGTCGAGCAAATGGTGGACCGATACCTGAAGAACGCCCATATTGTTACAGAAAGAAACAGAATGTAATTCTGTGAAAAAAAGGGGGAGGACGACTGGTCCACCTAGGGGGCGACCGGTCGGACCCCCCTCCGACCGGTCACACCCCCTTGACCAGTCGGACCCCCCTGCAACCAGTCCTGGATTGCACTATTTTCTTTCTAACGTTCGCAATTTTCTATAGAGCGACTGGTCGCGCTGTGTAATCTTTTGACAGCAAAATTTGTATTGTTGGAGATTCTATCAGCAAGATTTGCTTTATAATTTTGTACAATATTTCTACATCTTGTGATCCTCTTTTTGTAGACAAAAATAAAGAAGAAGGAGCCTATGTTGGGAGCCTATGTTGGTGAAGACTCTCCTATAAATAGAGGATAAATTGAAGACACAAGACAACAACAACACAAGCAAATACACAACAAGAAATCTGCAAATTTCCAAGCTTTCATATTCAACAATCTTGTTGTATTTATAGCCTAAGTATTTCACTTTCACATTTTGAGGTCTAGACTTTATTTCTTGATTACACTTGCACTCAAATTGTAATATTCATTATTGAGTTGTAATCTTGATTTTTGTCATCATTCAACACAAGACATCCTTGTGAGTATTCTTGTGGAAAGAATACACTTTGGTGATCTAGGTGATAGGTGTTTCAAGAGTGTGATGCTCTTGAGGTGTTTGAAGAATTTTGGTATTCTTCAATATTGAAGATTGTGGTGATCTTCAAAGGTGCCGTTGAAGGAAGATTGTGGTAATCTTCAAAGGGAGATTGTGGTAATCTCCAAAGGTGGTGTTGAAGAAGAGTGTGGTGCTCTTCATGGTGTTGTAAGTTGAATTTGTATTAATTGTGGTAATTAATAAAATTATTTTTCCTTTTCGAAACCCATCCCGGATATACTGGGGTGGTAGAGCACGTAGTCCCTAGGTGGGGTGAAGCTCTATAAATCAAAGTGTGTTGTTTACTTTCCGCACCTTTATTCTTGTCTTGGCGTATTTGATTCGAAAAAGAGGGCATAATCGAAAAGATGGAGATAATCTATTCACCCCCCTCTAGATTATCGTAGTCGCTTGGACTTACAATTATGGCTAGCCAAAAAGGGTAGTTTGGTCATTTCTCTTATTAATGGGAAGGGTGTTGTAGTAATTAAGTATTTTATTTGACTACCATTAACCTCACACCTTAATCTTTATCACCCAATAATTTAAATTTAATTTCAAATCTCACCCTCTTCATTAAATTAATCATTTATCTTTCCAAGAAAGTGGTATGCGCCACTTATATGAAGGCAAACACAATTAGGTCTAAATATCCAATCTTTCTTGTACAATAGATTTGATATTTCATTTTAAAAGAATGAGTCATGAAATGAAATTCATTTCTTAGTTTTCTCTGCCGAAAATGTAGTGATTTAAGGCTTAGTTAGTTAAATATGGGACAAAAAAAACTGGAATTTTATACGTACGAGTATATTATAAATATTTATAAATTGGGGTGAAACTTGCAATTGGTGGAAAATACGAAAAATAATTAATATATGGACTCATAGACATACAACTAAAATACGAATATAAAATAATTATTCGAAAGTAAAATACGACTTATTTTGATATTATGTTCATATGAATTGTATTTTTATTTAATTTAGATTATATAAAAATTAATTAATGTGCTATGTATTATTTAATTTACAATTATAACATTAAATAAAGATAATTATTTAAAATATTCGTATAGTTTTTTGTGAACCGTATATATACTTATGTTTAGATTATATAAAATTTATATATAGTATTTTATGTTATATTTTTTTATAATTTAACATAAATTAACAATAACTATTTAATAATAATTAGTATATTTATATATAATTATACTCTTATTTTATTATTTGTATAATATTCAAATTATATTATAAATAACTTTTAAATAATCTCTAGATTAATTTAAGTAATAGAAAATATATTACAATTAAATATTATTTCGCTAAGTATTATACGAATAATTATAATACATGTATTAAAGTTTAATTTCAAATGTAATATATACGGGCAGGGATAGAGCTAGACCAATTTCTATTGGGAGGCTATAAAGGGAAAAAAAACACGAATTTATAAATTAAAGTGAGCTCAATAATTACATAAAAGTCGATTTAAAATTTTTAATCCTTAAGAAAAGAAAATATGATAATAATAATAATAATAATAATAATATAATAATAATACATATTCCAAATTAAATACCCAACAATTATCCGAAGTGTAACATAAAAAAAATTAAATTTATAGATCCAAAATTCAATTTGATCATTATTATTTAAAATATAAATATAGCAAGACTTATTCCTCGATCCACACATCATATCTCTAGGGATAATCCTCAACCTAAAAGTCAATATAATAATAAAGATGAGCTTTAACTCACTCAGTAAGAACACATTTGTCAATATTTAATATAACATAATAAGATTTCTATAAAATTAGAAATAATATTACTAAAATTAGAGTTATCACAACGATATCTTAAAATCAAGAATAATTTTTCATTAAAATTTTATTTTTTCATCGAAAAATTAAAATTATATAGAATTCTCAAATTTAATCAAAAATTACTTATATTTAAAGCTTAAAGTTACAAAATGGTTCGTTACAAAAAGTGTAAGTTTTAGAAATACTAACATTTTAATTTGTCTATGGATTTTAACAGTATTTAATGAACATGGAAAAAAGTGTTACCATGTATGTGCATTGTGTTGTGGGCATGTTTTGGAACCAAAATGACTTAAGGGCTATAAAGTAATTCTACTATCACAAATTGTTTTAAATATTAATTAAAAATAATCCACCTACTTTATGGCCAACCATAATATGACCATTTAGCACTTTCCATGTATTTTTTATGCACATTATTTCGATTTTTAAGACTATACATGCTTAAGTGATTTTGAGCCTTTCAAACTTTTACTCAATGAGCATCCAAGAATCTTACGTTAGATTTTCTCATCTCTTTGCATGTAAACTCGAACGTGCTACCTAGAAATGGAATAGAAAATCTTAATCTATGGAATGGAGGTGTATAGTCTTTAGATGCTGCTGAAATTTCGATCGCATTAAATATCAAACACAAATGGAATATTGCTCGAATAATCAATCAAGTATGATAATGTACATTTGACATTTAAACCTTTTTGAGTTTCATTCCATTTTACAAAAGAAAAAAAAATAGTTTATTTAATTTAGATGTATACTTCAATTAGAAAATTATTAAATTTAATTAATCTTTAATATATTAATATATCGAAAGAAGAGAATAAAGTTAGAGCAGACCAATTCATTGTGTACTCATTGCATGTCTACGGCGGAAACGCATTTTTACACGTTTGGCACTCGATTACAGTTCCACTTAATCAATTATTGACCGTTGTCCATTAATAGTTCCGAGCATTGGTCATATCTCATATGCCACACAATGTGCTCAAAAATTCAAAACAAGCCCTCTTGTTAGTTGTTACCCATTTATGCTTTTTTTTTTTTTTGAGGTAAACGCTTTATGCTTTAAACAAAGGGCAATTTCACCATTTACTACACAGACACACACATAAGATGACCATGGAAGTTCTAAAAAAACAAAAAAACAAAGGTGACCATGGAAGCTTTCAATTTTTTACCATGATATTTGTCTCTAATAAGGTGATTTTTATATGTCCTTAATAGTGATTTTTTTTTCTCGATTAATAAATTTGTCCCATGTGTGAGATTTTATTCACAAAATTAGATGAGTCATTGCCCGACGAAACGTGATAAAAATTATATCATCTTTGGTACGTGTTTTGTTAGCATCTCCGTTGCGAAATTCTGATTCTACGGATCAATTAGATCTATTTAGGTTTAAAATTTTGTTTACATAAATCTGTAGAGGTTTATGATCCCGTAGGGCATGGAGCTGTTTTTTCACTCGTTTTAATTAGTTGTAAGTTTCTTCTGATAATTCATTTGATTTTAAAAAAACAATAATTTTTATTTAAATTAAGTTCATTCTTATTTATGATAAATACACTTTAAATCATTTATACTTTCACGAAAATCTTGAAACAGCTTTTAAGGAAAAGCATGTATATTCGCCCAAAATTAATATTTTGCTCATATTAATTTTACGTTTTGCAAGATGGTCTACTTTTACCACTATGTCATTGCTTAATGACTAGTTATCACTTATCATATTTAAGAATGAAATTAGTTTATTAAGATAAAAAATATTTTCTTAGCTAACATGGGCAAGGTATATATATTTTCGTTAACGAGGGAGCTTACGTATATAAAATCGAACGTGGCACAGCGAAATTCACACTCACACGAATTTGACTGAGTTACATTATGTGAACCAATTACTTATATTAAACAAACTTTAATTTGATTGGAATTTTAGTGGAATTATATTAATGGGCTCATCCATTGAACAATAACTATCATTTAAATCGAATTTATACGGTCGTAAGAACTTTAACAGTCTAGTCACACTCGTACCCCATACTTATACATAACAAACAAAAACATGAAAAATTGAATAGGTAGATTACTTAAGATTAACATTATTAACTTCACATAAATTCTTTCTCATTCAAAACACTCATTTTATTCTCTCGAACCTTACCGTTTCTGCTCCCCTATCTTGTAAGCAATTTTCAATGTTTTTAGAATCTACATTAATAAATTTATCTATAATAAGTGACTTCTATTTATCTCCAATAGATAGCTTTTAATTGTCCACAATATGTGAATTCTATTTTCAACAAATAATTTTGTCTCATATGTAAGATTTTGTTCAAAAAATTCATATAAGTCATTACCCGAGTGACGTTAGCAAGATCAATTTCTTTTGATACGTATTTTGTCCAAACCTTCGTTGCAATGTATAAATTATACGGACCAGTTACATCTGTTTAGGTTTAACAAATTTATTTCATATTTCTATTAGTTTATAATCATGTAGAACTTTCAACTATTTTCCACATGATGTTATAATCAGTTACAAGTTTCTTTTGAATGAATAAAATATATTTTGATTCTCCGAATTAACATTGTTAATGGAAACTTAAAGGGAAAATTACAAAAAATACCTTTTTTCCGGTAAACTTACCACAAAACACGCTTCTATCACCTTTGTACTCATTTTTTTTACACTCCTGCATATTTTTGATTATTTTTACGTTTTTTTCGTTTTTCTTTGTTCATGTATTGTTTTGTATGTTATATATGTTGTTTTTATGTTGTTTAAATTTGTTTCTTTGTTGTTTCTATGTTGTTTCTTTGTTGTTTCGATGTTTTGAAACAAATTTTACGTATTTTTTAGGGGAAAATGCAAAAAATTGTTCTGTAACTTTACCTAACTGGCAATTTTGGTCCTGTCCGATTTGCATTTTGCAAATTTAGTCCTATAACTTTAAAATTATCGCAATTTTGGTCCTTAATTGACCGAAGCTACAAATTTCGGCCACAAAAAGTCATGTGATTGACATATGGACCGTTATGAGGCTGACTTTAGACCCGTTATGAGCAAAAATGGTCCTGTAACTTTACCTAGTTGGCAAAATTGGCCATGTAACTTATTTTAACTCTTAAAAAAAGAGTTTTTATTTTTCTCAATTTGAATTCATGTGATTAAATTTATTTTAAAATCTAAAAATTAAAATATAAAAACTATAATAATTTGTTTAAAAAACTTAAAACAGTAAAAAAAATCCAATTTACAATGAAAAAATAAATATGAAAATTAAATACACTTTTTTAAAAGAATTTTAAATGTTTAAAAAGTGTATTTAATTTTCATATTTATTTTTTCATTTTAATTTCATTTTAAATTCGATTTTTTTTACTATTTTAGGTTTTTTAAACTAATTATTACAGTTTTTATATTTTAGTTTTTAGATTTTAAAATAAATTTAATCACATGAATAAATTTCAAATTGAGAAAAATAAAAACTATTTTTTTAAGAGTTAGAATAAGTTATAGGACCAATATTGCCAACTAGATAAAGTTACAGGACCATTGTTGCTCATAACGGGTCCAAGTCAGCCTCATAACGGACCATGTGCCAATTACGTGACCTTTTGTGGTCGGAATTTGTAGCTCCGGTCAATTGAGGACTAATATTACGATAACTTTAAAGTTATAGGACTAAATTTGCAAAACGCAAATCGGACAGGACCAAAATTGCCAACTAGGTAAAGTTACAGGACCATTTTTGCATTTCCCCCTATTTTTATGATGTTTTTTTTGTTCATGCATTGTTTTGTACATTGTTTCTATAGATCTGTGTCATTCTATAATATTTTTAATATTGTTCTAATAATTTTTTGTTGTTGTTTCCATGTTGTGTTCAATGTGTAAATACAGTTTTACCTATTCGTAAACTCTTTTTATACATGTGGTGTATTTAATATTTTTTGTGTTGTTTTTGTGTTGTTTCCATACCGTTTTTAATGTTGTTCTGATGTTTCTTTGTTGTTTCCACGTAGTTTTCGATGTTAAATATAATTTTGACCAGTTTCTAAGTTTTTTTGTTCATATGGTGCTTTCTATATTGTTTCTGGTTTATTTTTATATTGTTTTTTGGTTGTTTCCATATTTTTTATGTTTCATGCATTGGATCAAAAATTGGATTATGATTTTTTATTCTTATTATTTATATAATATTTTTAATTTATTTGGTTTCAGTATGTGCTGTTTTATGTGTATAGTTCTTGAATTTTTTATAAGATTTTGAGTATAAAATAGATTACTTAGCGGGGGTAAAATTTACTTTTTTCATTGAAATTTTATTAGAATAAACATGTTTGAAACATGTTCAAAATAATTTTGAAATAATAACGTAAAAAGTCCGGAAAATTTGGCGGAAACATAAATTTATTTAAAAAAAATAAGAAAAAATGTAAAAAACTGTCATTGTCTCTGAAAAATGAGGTAATTGTGTACATTTCCCAAAATTAAAGGATAATGGTCATCCATTTTTGCAACGATTGGGCCCATTTTGTTGGGTGGGCGATTAGGCCTACATGGTCCCACTTGCAGCGGACTGAAAAGGGAAAAGGTCAATTTTCGGGCCCGCGAGAGAAAATGAAAAGAAGAAGAAAAAGCAACCGGATATTTTTTCCATTTACTTCTACTCTTTACCAACTTACATGAGCTGAAAGCAATGCACTTGAATATGACTTTTTCCCTTTTTAAATTAGAAGACTCTTCTCCATTTTTTTTTAATAACTCAGTTTACCGTGACACCGTCTTATATCTGACTATGTCTGAGGATAATAGTTTCAACTAGAGATATTAAATTGGCTGGCCTTAGTCCTATAGAGATAGCCTTACCGACTTCAGTCTAAATGGGTCGGTGTTAAACGGACTGACAATATTGGAACATAATCCTAACCCTAGCGGGCTTCGGGCTAAGAAAGCTACTATCGGACTATAAGTCAAAAAAATAAAAATTAAATATTTAAATTTAAAATTTTAAACTCGAATATATATAACATTTAAGTTAAAATATTCGTCATAAATAAAATTCATGCAAAGTTTCAAATTACATTACATTAAAAAATTTATAAAATTAAATATTTTATGATCTAAATTTTGAAAATAAAATAATAATAACTAAAGTTACCCAGAATCAACTCTTTTTTCTGTAATTACTGATATGACTATAAGTTAAAATTTTCATAATTAGGTATTTAAATCAAAAATTTTAAACGTGAACATATATAATATTTAAGTTTAACATTTAAAGTTATTCTACTTATTATAAAAAAAATATCATGTATAGTTTATAATTGCATTGTATTAATAAAATTATAAAATTAAATTTAGCACCATTTAGAAATATAATTTATATCCTGAATAATCTAATAAAACTACATGACATTTTCTTATTCATAATAAAAATCAAAAAACTAAATTACGTAATAGATAAAAACAATAAAAAAGAAGTTTTTCAAGAATATATTTATAGTTTGTTTAATAAAGTTAAGCTTAAAGATTAGGCAGATGTGAATTCGAAAAATAAATTTACTAGTAATATGTAATAAAAGTATATATAAAATATTAGAATTATATTTATTTTCTGAAAAATAAAATAGGGGTTAGCGGGCTAGCCCAGTTAACCTTCAGACTAGCCTTACCGGGTTTCACTTTAAACGATCCAGGCCAAAAAAGGCCCAGAGTTAAACGAGCCAAATAATTCGACCCTAACACTTTTCCGGTTTAAACGGTCTGCGGCCCATTTAACATCTCAAGCTCCGCCCCTCATTGCTGCCACCAAGATGAACCACAGGATGTGCACGCACTGACCAGTGTTATGGTAAAGTATTTTAACTTACAACCAGATTCTCCCAAATAAAGAGAACAATTGTGTTTGACCCCCCAAATATAATAATAGCGAATCAAACCAATATAGATGCCATTCAATATGACTTCTTTATTTTCTATAACAGGAGGAAAATATAACTCTAATATATCTTAAATTTCTAGTAAAGATAATATCGATATGCCATTGATGTGAACCATGCATTTTCGATTGTAATTTCTTACTACTAATTAGAACAAATGTTGAAAAAGCATAATAAATCATTTAGAATTTCTAATTCTTTAATTGCTAAATAAATAAGATATTTACTGACGTTATCATTGTTTTTTGTTTTTTTTAATAAGTTGGGAGTAGTGGTTAGAGGGAGAGGATAAATTTCAAAGAAACTAAAAAATACTGGATTCGAACTCTGGCCAACACCGTTACAAAGAGTGAGCGATACCACTTGAACTACAAGCTCGTGATCTATCATTGTTTTTTGTTATCATACTTTACAACAAAATGTTATTAGAACAGAAGAAACAAATTGCTTTCGTAATCAAGATGTACTTTTCTCCCCAGAATGCATTTAAAACTAGGGATTGCAATGGGGAGAGTTTTATCCCGCCCCACATCAAATTCGTCCCGTTGGGGTGGGTTTAGACCCAGTTAAACAAATTTTGATGGGCGGATCCCAGGTCTAAAAATACAAAACCTACCTGGGTCTGGGCCGGCTTCTGGGTCCAGTACGCCCCACTCCCGCCCGGCCCCGCTACATTAATATTTATTATATTTTTTTAATATATATTATATATTTGCATTACTACTTTTAGATTTGATTTTTATATTGATTTTTAATTTACTATTATAACATCTTATAATATTGTAATTTTTGGGTAAATTTATGGTAGGTTTCTGTATGTGAAGAAAATAGCTGGATATAGTGTATGGTTTAAGTCGAGGCCTGATTTAGAATCAGTCTCCGCAAGATTTAAAACGCCCGTATACAAGTCTAGCACGGCCTCGCCGCCTAAGATACAACGACTTACAATTCTAGTTTAGCAGCACTTGCAAAAACTAGAATACAGCGAACTGGAAGTGTTTTTCGACTTTCAAGCTTTTGAAGGAGGAAATGGGACAAGATGCAAAATGCAATGCACGATTATTGTTATCTGATAATCTCGTGTCTTCTTTTCATCAGTAGGGACGTTAATAATATAGGCAATGAAGTGCACGTACAGAAAATCGCGTCTGTAGGCTCAAAATGACACCTTTTGCACAAACAGACGCATCTGTCCAGGAGAGCACGACCTAGACGCACGGGCGTGCGTCAGCCCGTGAGCTGGTGCTCCAACCTTCGGCAGGGAGCACGGCCCGGAAGCACGGGCCATGCGCCTGCCCATGTGTGTGGGCGCAGATTCTCAGCAGGTAGCACGACCCGACCGCACGGGCCGTGCTACCGCCCGTGCGTGTGGTCTGGGCGGCGGCGGCGCGCACGCGCGCGTGTGCTTTGAACCAAACCCACAAGCATGTAGGTCCTCACCCCTTTAAAAACTTGGGATAAATAAAGTGTGCAACTTTGCCTCCTTTTTCCTATGTGGGATGGAGCATCTCTCCTCCCCTACATTTTCCATTTTCCATACCATTTATTTGTATTAAGTGGCTAACTTCTAGCATTAATTTCTCATTCACCCGTAATCGGTTTTGAGAAATTCCAAATGCTATTCTCATCTACTCTCTTAGTAGAATTTTTACAAATAATTTAATTCCATTTTTCACAAATGGAAACCACTTAATTAATTGGTCAAAATCGGGTCAACACCCCATTTATCAAAGACCAATTCCAACAATCCCCCACATGAATAAAATTAATGCATGCGAGTATGCAGATACGCTTGAAAGTCTCGGCGAATCATTATTGCATCAGGATAGGTAGCTTGTGGCTTTGAACCTTCTTTAGTAAAATACTATCGGATTTACTAGCTGCTTAGTGACGCGATGTCTTGAACTACTCAGTCGTTTGTGTAAACCAAGACAACAATACTTACACAATAACAACTCTAACACTTGTTGTTCTCACTTTGTGTCCATTTTGGACCTGGACCATATCTTAGGTTCATAAGTGTTTCTTTTGAAATGGCCATTACTTCTCACTCATATAGATGATCTCCTATTGAAGAGTATCCTGCAATACTCCACCTTTCGGTATAGGAATAGTTAGAAGTCTTAAACTTAACCTCCCCACATTCAGCAGGTTTACATAAACTTGGATGTATCGAGAATGAGCTAACACATTTTCCAAGTGTTCAGCTGAACATTCATAGCTTAGTTGTCCCATTGAACCAAGGTCTTGGGATCTCCATTCACAAGATTGGGTTACCGCTATGAACGTTCTTTAAGTTGTGGATTTTAAACCCATTCCCCTTAACAACTTATACAGTTGATCTCGATTTATGCCTTTCGTAAGCGGATCTGCAAGGTTTTCCTTTGACTTCACATAGTCAAACGAAATAACCCCATTCGAAATCAACTGTCTAATGGTATTGTGTCTCCGACGTATATGTCTAGACTTACCATTGTACATACTGCTTTGTGCCCTTCCGATTGCTGATTGACTATCACAGTATATTATAACAGCAGGCACAGGCTTATTCCAACACGGAATATCCTCTAAGAAGTTTCTAAGCCATTCAACTTCTTCTCCAGCTTTATCGAAAGCGATAAACTCGGATTCCATAGTGGATCGAGCTATGCACGTCTGCTTAGAAGACTTCCACGACACCGCTCCTCCACCTATTGTGAAAACAAATGTACTTGTGGACTTGGAGTCTTTTGTGTCTGATATCCAATTGGCATCACAGTATCCTTCTAATACTGTTGGATATCTTGTATAAAGTATTCCATAGTTCATGGTATACTTTAAATATCTAATACCACTTGTCACGGCTTTTCGGTGATCCGCACGGGTTACTTGTGAACCTACTCGATTTACTCACTTGAATATGCAATGTCCGGTCGTGTACAATTCGTTAAGTACATCAGACTACCAATTACCCTTGCATATTCCAGCTGAGAAACTGGTTCGCCTCTATTCTTGGCCAAGTGTAGACTTAGATCTACAGGTGTCTTAGCCGGAGGACTATCAAAAGCATTAAACCTTCTAAGTATGCTTTCGACATAATGGTATTGTGACAAGACAATTCCATCTGAAGTCCTAGAGATTTTAATCCCTAAAATAACATCAAATAATCCCATATCCTTCATGTCAAGGTTCTTCTTCAACATGTTCTTAGTATTCATGATTAAATCATGACTACTACCCATAATCAACATATCATCCCCATAAAGGCATACTATGACGTAATCATTTGTAGTACCTTTAATGTAGACACACTTGTCACATTTGTTGATCTTGAAACCGTTTGACTTCATAGTTGTGTCAAACTTTTCATGCCATTGCTTAGGTGCTTGTTTTAGTCCATAAAGTAACTTAACAAGTTTACACACCTTTCGCTCTTGACCGGGTGCAACATACCCCTCGGGTTGTTCCATATAGATCTCCTCTTCAAGCTCACCATTCAAGGAGGCAGTCTTAACGTCCATTTGATGTATCTCAAGGTTATGCAAAGCTGTAATAGCAATGAGAACACGAATGAACGTAATCCTCGTGATAGGAGAATATGTATCGAAGAAGTCATATCCCTCCTTTTGTCTAAACCCTTTAGCTACCAATCAGGCTTTATACTTGTCGATAGATCTATCTGCTTTATACTTCCTTTTAAGGATCCACTTGCATCCCAAAGGTTTGCAACCCGGTGGGAGATCAACCAACTCCCAAGTATGATTATTGATAGCCTCTTTCCAGAGAGGAGCTTCTGGACTAGACAATGCTTCTTGAATAGTTCGGGTTCGTTTTCTAACATATAAGTTAGAAAATCAGGACCAAAAGACTTAGATACTTTTGTCTTTTTACTGAGTCTTGGTTCCTCTTCATCATCACTTTGAGGTAACCTTGCAGTATCATAAGTCCGTTTACTCGAACATTCTTCTTTCCGTTCTTTGTTTGGAAAGATATTCTCGAAGAATACATCATTCCTTGATTCAATGATCATACCTTCATTTATATCAGGAATTGCCGACTTGTGCACTAAAAAGCGATATGCACTACTATTGTTTGCATATCCAATGAAAGCACAATCGATCGTCTTCGGACCGATTCTAACTTGTTTCGGCTTAGGTACTTCGACTTTAGCCAAACACCCCCACACTTTTAGGTATTTATATGATGGTTTATGTCTATTCCATAACTCATATGGAGTTTCGTTTTTACCTTTGTGCGGGATCTTATTAAGAATGTAGTTTGCAGAAAGTATGGCTTCCCCCCCACAAGTTTTGGGGTAAGCCAGAACTTATCAACATCGCATTCATCATCTCCTTAAGAGTACGATTTTTGCATTCTGCAACACCATTTGATTGAGGTGAGTAAGGTGCAGTCGTTTGATGAATTATACCCGCTTCCGAGCAAAATTCCTCAAATGGAGCAACATACTCTCCGCCTCTATCACTTCGAATCATCTTAATTTTCAGATTAAGCTGATTTTCAACTTCATTCTTATAAGTTTTAAAAGCTACTAAGGCTTCATCTTTGCTTTTCAAAAGATATACATAACAATATCTTGTGCAATCGTCTATAAACGTTATGAAGTATTTTTTCCCACCTCGAATTTGCACAAGTTTTAAATCACACACATCTGTATGAATTAACTCGAGTGGTTTGGTACTTCTCGTTACCGAATGAAACGGTGCTTTGGCCAATTTTGCTTCAACATAAATTTCGTGATTTGTCTTGTGAATCGGTTTTAAACGTAGGTATTAATTCATTTACTAACCTTTTAATTGTGTTGAAGTTTACGTGTCCTAATCTATCATGCCATAAATTAGAACAATCCAACAAGTAAACAGAAGTAACGTTTTTATTCTTCGCCTCTTGGCGGAAAACAGATATTACAGACATTTTAAACTTGCCCTTATCAAGGTAACCTTTACATAAAAACTGACCATTCTTGGTCATTACAAACTTATCGGACTCAAACACTAGTCTAAAGCCGACCTTGCTAAGCAAAGGACCGAAAACCAAGTTCTTGCGGATGTCTGGGACATGCAAAGACATCTACAAGCGTAAGCTCCTTCCCGTAAGTCATCTTGAGCACCACCTTTCCAAGCCCAACGATGTTGGAAGTTGAAGAGTTCCCATGAACAACTTCCATCCATTAATCGGAGTGTAGGAGGAGAACATCTCCTTGTCGGCACAAATGTGACGAAGTAGCCCAGATCTATCCACCACTCCTCGGGTTATCCACCATATGGCTTCAAACACAACAACAGAGAGATCGAGCTCCGCAAGTCAATTGGAACCGACTTATCCTCCGTCACATCGCTTGTTGGTTGCCACCTTGATTGCCCTTTTTCGGTGTCGACAATCCTTCGCCATGTGGTTTGGTTTGCCAGCGCTTGTAGCAATTACCCTGAACTTTTGGCCTTTCCTTTTCCTTCCCTGAGTGCTTGCGTTTTCTTGCTAGTGCTCGATTATGCAAGATTAACCTTAGCCTCCATTCGATCTTCTTGGATTTCACATCTCGATTTTTGGTTGTCTTCTTCGATGCGGCGAACAATCGATCCTCAAGCCCCATCTCTTTGCGCTTTGTGCTTGAGGTAGTTTTTGAAACCCTTCCACAATGGCAAAGAACTTTTCGATAATTTGCCACTTGAAAGGATTCATTCAAAATCATCCCTTCAGACACTAAGCCGCGAAGGATGATTTGAATCTCCTGAACTTGGCTTATCACCGTCTTGGTGTCAACCATCTTGTACTCGAGGAATTTGCCGACAACAAATTTCTTTGTGCCAGCATCTTCCATCTTGCATTTCTTCTCCAAGGACTCCCATAGTTCCTTGGACGTCTTGAACGTGCTATAGACGTTGTAGAGAGTGTCGTCTAGCCCGTTCAAGACGTAGTTGCGACATAGGAAATCGCTGTTATGCCAAGCATCCACAACGATTCTGCGGTTGTTGTCAACTTCGTCATCTTCAACGGCAGTAGGGGGTCGTCTTTCAGAAAATGGGCCAACCCCAAGGTGGTGAGGTAGAACAACATCTTCTGTTGCCAACGATTGAAGTCGGCACCAGTGAACTTGGGCGGCTTTTCGCCGTGAGCGGGAGCAGCAACCATAGGTGTGAAAGATATCGAACTGGATGCCATCGTCTTCAACAGAACCGAGAATTTTTGTCTTGCGATTGTTGGGTAAATTTATGGTAGGTTTCTGTATGTGAAGAAAATGGCTGGATATAGTGTATGGTTTAAGTCGAGGCCTGATTTAGAATCAGTCTCCGCAAGATGAAAACGCCGTATACAAGCTTGCTAATTGCCCGCCGCTTCTAAGATACAACAACTTACAATTCTCTGGTTTAGAAGACTTGCAAAAACCAATAATAAATGAATCGAAGTGTTTTTCGACTTTCAAGGTTTTGAAGGAGGAAATGGGACAAGATGCAAAATGCAATGCTTGGTTATTGTTATCTGATAATCTCGTGTCTTCTTTTCATCAGTAGGGACGTTAATAATATAGGCAATGAAGTGTCCGTACGGAAAATCGCGTCCGTAGGCTCGAAAAGACACCTTTTGCACATGCATACGATGATCGTCTGTGAGAGCACGGTGTGCGCCAACCCGTGCGCTCGGGTGCTCCAACCTTCTAAGCAGGCGCACGACCCGGATTTACGGGCCGTGCGCCTGCCCGTGCGTGTGGGCGCAGATAAGGGCCTTGAATCCCAAGCCCAAGCCCAAGCCCGCGGCCCTCGCCCCACGACCCGGGCCGGGCCGAGGCGGTGGCGGCGGCAGCCCAGATCGTACGCTAAGGTCCCTAAACAATCACTTAGTGGAAAAGGAAGTGATCGCGCGTGCGCGCCTGTGCTTTGAACCAAATCCACAAGCATGTAGGGCCTCACCCCTTTAAAAACTTGGGTGCCCTTAAGGGCCCAAACCCATATGTCCAACTTGGGATAAATAAAGTGTGCAACTTTGCCTCCTTTTTCCTATGTGGGATGGAGCATCTCTCCTCCCCCACATTTTCCATTTTCCATACCATTTATTTGTATTAAGTGGTTAACTTCTAGCATTAATTTCTCATTCACCCGGAATCGGTTTTGAGAAATTCCAAATGCTATTCTCATCTACTCTCTTAGTAGAATTTTTACAAATAATTTAATTCCATTTTTCACAAATAGAAACCACTTAATTAATTGGTCAAAATCGGGTCAACACCCCATTTATCAAAGACCAATTCCAACAGTAATTTATTTTTAAAAAAAAAACTTATAATATTGTACTTTGAATATTTATTTTGAGTATTATTGAAAGATCCTAATAGCAGTTTTTTTTATTTTTAAAAAAATCATAATAGTAGCTAAATAGTTGTAAAATGTAGTTGTAATACGTTTCCTAATTATATTTTTTTGATCTATTGACATTGAATTGCTCTTGAAAATTTGGCTACAAATACAAAAAAATAAATGATTGCAACTAAAAAAATATTGGCGGGTTTAGACCTACCCCGACGGATTTTGGAGTGGGGCGGGGTAGGTCTCGGGTCTTGATTTTTCTTGGCCAGGTGGGTTCCGAGTTCGGCCAAATCCGTCCCATTGCCATCTTTATTTAAAACGCATCAATACATAAGATGATTGGGTTGGACGAGTTTGGGACCGATTTAGCTAAACTGATGACCCACCCACCAGGAAAAAATTGGACTGGGGATCTGCTCGCCTTTTCTCAGACCCTCCCATCCCCACTCTTGACCTGGGACCCAGAGGGTGCACCTCGTCAGACCCACAACTCCACAAGAAAAAGAAAAGAATTCAATGATATTAGCTAATATCAGTCCGATGCTAATTCAATTTTCAAGCTCCAATTAAAACTAATCAACGGCCAACCATAAGCCTTATGTCTAATTCATTAAGTCTACTACGTACTTTACAATGCTAAATTGCTAACTAGGTGCCGAAATATTAGTAATATACTGAAATTCCACTATTGGACTGTTATAAGATTTTTACTAAATTGCTAAATTCCGCTATTTTAAATTGATAAATTGATAATTAATACAATGCACTATTGATTTACACAAAAATAACTTATTCCAGTGTCTAGAATTTTCATATAGTACATGGTTGTTTATGCACACATAAAACAATAATAGATTTAATAAAATTTAGAATAAAAAGAAATTCTACGTAAAATTTCAATAATATATTTATTAATTAATAATAAAAATAAATTTTATATGGAGCGGGTCCAAGCGGACCCATTACCTGTCCAGACCCGGCATGTCTTTAAAAATTACCGGACCTATACTCCGCCTTAGAACCTATTTTTGACCGAGTTTGGACCCATTAACATGGAGAGTTTTAATATGGAGCCGGATTTCAACCTACTCATTGCCATTCCTAAGTTTAAAACAATTACTGTACGATATTCAAATATCAACATACCCAAACTACCCCTTCTTCGGAAACATGTTATTTATTCTTTGCTAACTAATTTCCATATCCTACATTTATGGACATAATGGTAATGTTAATAGTTGACAATCAATAATTTGAGAATATGATCATGTAGGGATGACAATATTTTTCTAACCCGTTGGAGTATTCGATGCTTGACCCGAATATAGAGACGGGTATGAAGGTTTTTTTGACCCAATTAAATAATAGGGTACGCGGAAAGGGTACGCGGATTTTTGGGTTCGGATGCCTAATTCGATACCCGATTAAATTATATTATAATATATATATATATATATATATAATTTAGATCTAGTGAGTCCACATAAGTTATGTGAGTATGTGAGACCAAATCTGGAGCATTGAGTTATTTTTTAAACGGTCTAGATTAATCATTTTTTGTCCTTTTTTAATGGTTAATTAATTGAAAAAAAGGACTTTTTGGTAAATCATATTTTATATCAATTATTAGAGGGGAGTTATATTTGGTAGTGGCTTTTTACATTCCTAGAATTACGGAACCAGTTTTCATCGTGATCTCTTATCCAAATCTTCTCTTTTGAGTCTACGAAAATTGAAACAAGTCAAACTCACTCGGACGAAAATCTCACTCAGTCGAAACTCTCAATCTCTCTCTGTTAAAGATTTCTTCACATCTTCCTCGCGAAAGATTTCTTCACCTCTGGTTGTTCTTTGAAGCGGCAGCAACTCAACGGTAATTATTCGAAGCGGCACCATCTCCGAGTCGTCTGAACGGCCTCACCTTCTTCTCCGAGTTGACGGCCACATTGTAGTTGGAACAAGGTTTTTTTTTATTCATCTTTTGGAATTTTTATCAAGAATTTATGGGTTACAAAATTCCTTCTCTAAACATATCCTTTGCACAAAATTCCCTAGAATAATTGTGGATTTCTATTTTTTACTTTTTTTTGGTTGGTTTTCTGGGGGTATTGTTGCATTTTTAGGATGTTGATATGTTCTTGATTTTAGTTTTTAGTTTGGGTAAGTTCCTGCTATTTTTTATTTTTAGTTTTTGATGTAACACGATGAAAAATTAGGAAAATTGGGTTTAAATTGCTCTGTTTTTGTGTCAAATATATAAAAATGCTTATTGAGTTTCGTAATACTGCTTATTTATGTTATTCTAACTGCATAGTTAGGCTCTGTTGTGGGTTTAAATAGGGATTTTGCTCTGCATATTTTTATTTCTAATTATGCTTATGTAGGTTTTGTTTTCTGCTCATGTATGTTTTATATTATGCTTATGTTTTGTTTGTTTTTATGCTTATCATAGACAAAAAATATTTCTTGTACGTTGCAGAGATTCATTTGTTTTTTACTGTCAAATGTTTGCTTACTAAGCAGAAGGATCTTGCTTACGTAGGGAGAAAATGTTGCTTATTTTGTTGTAACTGTGATTTTTTGTTAGATGATAGTATGGATAAATGTATATGAGTTGCTTATGTTGCTAGTACAACTTGCTTATGTGTGTAGTAAATATTGCTTATAAAGACAAAAATACTTGGTACAAATATATTTCTTATTAAGACCAAATATTCTGCTTGTGTTGATATAAAATGATGCTTTCATAGCATAAATGGGTTATTTTTTAGATGTTTTTGTCGTGGCTTTGTGTAGATTGATTAATTTATATAATTGTATGCTTATACAATTATTGATTTTGTTATGTATTTAATATTTTTTGTCAACATTTTTACCAGGAGTATTCATCTAGAGTCTTGTAAAAGTTGTCATGTCTTGGTACGAATGTTGTTGATATAATTATGCTACTTGAAAATGCACTGAAAGAGGTAACAGGGGATGCACAATTTTGCAAAGTCCAAGAAACAACCATTTTCACTATGCGTCACATGGAGACGTATGTGAGATGAGATATCAGAAATTGGGAGGGTGGGCCTGAGAAAAACAATGAGGCGCAAATATTGATGATGTGCAGGAAATATGACGATGCGATTTGTTTTGATGATGTGAATGAGCAGAGAGAATTAAATCTGGGAGAGCCGAAGAAGATTGCTGGAACAACGTAGGATTATAGCAAAACGATGTTGTTTTTTTATTTTGAACAAATGGTTGAATATCACATGTTGTTTTGGAATTTTAAATTTGTGGTTGGGTTTGGTTTAATTTTTAGTGTTGTTAAGCAAGATGTAAATGCTATATAAGCAATATTATGGTATAACATATGCAATGTTATCTATACAAAGCGATAAATTTTTGATGGCCCAGTATTTGCTTTGACACAGTTTATGATGAATTTTTGGTGTCCGAAATTTAAATTCATGTTGGGCTTCATAAATTATTTGTACACTCCGTCCGTTGCTCAGGTATATTATTAATCCTCTCTTTCCAATGTATTATTACTAAAATATATCAGGGTATATTTTAAACATCTATTGTATAGTCAAGCATGGAACATAGAGTCGACAAATAAACAACAGTGTTCATATTCATAAGCAACTTTATAAGAACAGTTAAGCAACACTTTATAGATACTTAAGCAAATGATTGGTCTTAAAAATGCGAAACTCATGAAATGAATTTAATTGACAGTGAATATGCAACATATATTTAATAGATAAGAAAAAAATATGTAGATAGTTAGCACATTATTTATTCGTATACGCTAGGAGACACCATTTGACATTTTGTCGTGCTTGATATACAAGCAAAATGAGTCTGTCAAGTAAGCAATTCTTTTTTTTTTTCGCATAAAATGATAGTTTCTTCAGCAGACAATTTTAATGTAAGAATGCAAATTAGAATCAATAAATAAGCAACATTGTTCATGTTCATAAGCACCTTTATTATAATAATT
The DNA here is from genome assembly GCA_016081115.2 of Rehmannia glutinosa. NCBI lineage: Eukaryota > Viridiplantae > Streptophyta > Magnoliopsida > Lamiales > Orobanchaceae > Rehmannia > Rehmannia glutinosa. The sequence goes on from CM071932.1 coordinate 62,155,307, forward strand.
AAGCAACACTTTATATATACCTAAGCAAATGAACGATTTATAGAGATAGCAGACATTTTTTTTTTTTTTTTTTTTTGATTTTAATTTAACGATTTACAGAGGTATCAAATGTCTTGATAAAGAAGAAGACTTTAATTGACTTAATTTATTCGTGATTTTAATTTTGTTTTGGATGGTATGATATATTGTTGGTAACTACTCCTATTTTCATGGGATTTGATTGTTTGCTTTGGACTAATATACCCCTATATCTATTTAATTAGGCTTTTTATATTTTTTATGCATCTTTAATATTAGCCATTGAAATTTGTTGATCTATGGTTCAGATTTGGTCCTACGTACTTACATAAGGCATGAGTTTCATATAACCCCCCTATATATATACATAATTTTTTGTACATATCTATTTTAATTTATATTCAAAAAGATATTATTTTCCCAAATCCCAGACAATACCCACTAACCCACGTGCTTTGTCTTTTCTAATATTTTATTATTTTTCTATAATATTAAGTTTGTTAGTTTTTAATCTTAACTTTTTTTTTTCTTGTTGTTCTTTTTAAAAATTTAACAAATACACATAACTTCATCGAAATAACTCAAATAGTAAATGAGGATGTAGGGCCGATCCTATAAATTTTTTGGCCTGAGTCGAACTTTAAAATTGAGCCCTTTTATCTAACAAATTTAAAGTCAACATAAAACAAAAAACTAAATGTCAATTATTTTGTTAGTAATTAACAAGCTTATAAGGCCTAAGGGAATATGAGCCCATGACAACATGAAACAAAAAACACTTAAGTGTAATTGTTTTGTTAGCAATTAACAAGTTATAAAGTTCAAGGGAATATTGGGCCCTTAAACCACAAAATATTAAAAAATAAAATTCTACTAGGTGCTATTAAGGAGAATCGGCCGAACCAGGTGCTTGAAATTTGCTGGTTTTGATATAGTAAACAATAACCATTATGCTACACTTATTTTTTGTTCAATATCTAAATTAATTTGTATATATAATAAATATGAAAGGTATGCAAAAAATTTGGGCCCCTAAATTTTGTAGTTTCTCGGGACTCGAATCGGCCGACTCCTTCAACTAATAGAAAGAGCGGCCCTGTGAGGATGGAGATAAAAGATATAGAATCCTATCCGAATCATACTCAGTGTCATCCTTAGGCTCTTGGTTCTTTATCCATCCATAAATACTTCCCCAAATTAAAGTTGCAAGTGGGAAATTAAAAAGGGGTCAAATTCCACTGTTATAAAAGAGTAGCGTATTCAAATATAAACAGTGAGGTAATTATACTGAAAAATAGCTCGATCATTATTGAAAAATATTTGAGGTGAGATTGATATAGACGTACGTGGGGTGGTGAAGAATAGGACCATTCCTAACATTAATTGGCACATCAGAGTTAGAAAACCAATCAAATTTCAAAACCAAAATACTCAAAAAACTGAAAAAAAAATCTTTGGCATATAATTGAGATGAAAACATATATTTTTGTCATATCATTTTTTGATAAGGATGGCAACAGGGCGGGCCGGGACAGGTGTCTCGATATCTGCACCCGCCCCCGTAGGGCGGGCAGGCAGAAGCGACCCACCGCGAGTCGCATGTAGGTGGCGGGCGGGTCGCCCCGCGGTGATTTTTATTTTTATTTTTTTATCTTAAAAATTTTATATTATTAATAATTTGTAATATTATATTTTGTATTATAAATACATATTATTTATAAAATTTTACATTATACATGTTAAATATAATATTAAATACATAAAACTATATTATTTTATATATTATATAAAATATACATTAAATGTATTAAAAAATAAATAAAAAATAGCACGGGGCGGGGCGGATACCCGCGGGGTGGAGGTGAGACCCAGTCCCGTCCCGCTCCGGGTCACGGGTCGGGACGAGGCGGGTCATTTTGCCATCCTTGTTTTTTGATAGCAAGGAAGAAAGTGACGTGCAAGGGGAAATAAATAAATACAAGAGCTTGATGTAAGACTAGTCTTTATTACCTAATAAATGTTCTAGCTCTGTGCTGATAGCAAAAGGTGCATGCATGCAGTTTCGGCCGATTTAAGGAAAAACTGGTAACAGAGCTGCCAGAATTAAAGAATTCATGATGAATAACTAAATCCAACACTTGCAACAAATGTTCAAAAAAAAAAATTAATATTAAAATAAAAAAATAATTTACAATCATACAATTTTAGTACCCTTAGGGAACAATTCTGAAAATAATGTTGGTCTAATAATACTTAATTTGAGTTTTGAATTGGATTTGGTTTATTTAAAGGCTAAGTTTAAGTGATTTTCTCTCTTTTTGTACTCTATGTTAACGTTAGGGTTCCCACTGAGGCTAATCTTTTTGCCTCTTTACGCCCAATGCCAATTTATCTTCTTTAAAAGTCTCTTTTCAGTTTTCACACTAATATTTTTTAACACGCTGTCATTCCTCTTTTTTTTTTAATCAATTGTTATGAATTAAAATACAAAAATAGCATAGAAAATTGTAATTTACCTTTTCGGAGAGTACATGACGTATAATAATTTGTAGGTGCCCTCAAGCAGAAGCGGATCCAGGGGCCTCCCCGGCCCCGGCGCAACCTAAAATTTTTTTGTCTTATTTTTATTAAAAAAATTTAAAAAAAATTATATGTTTTTCTAAAGAAAAAAAAATAGTTGGACTTAGGGAGGAAAAAGTTTGGGCTAGGGTAACTGAGCCGTCTGACTACGCCCCTGCCCTCAAGTTTATAGCCCAAATAATTTCAAGATCTACCGTCTACGTGCTTTCTAGTCGGGCCACACACAATAAGGGCGATCCGACTTGACACGACTTAAAAGACCAAAGACTGCTCAACAACTTTCCTCGCATATGAGGATTTCAAATTGGGCCAGACCAATGCTGGCCCATTGGGTCAACAAGAAAATTCGGGCGCACTGTAATTCCATTGGACCATTACTTTTGGAGCTTAAGTCTGAACCATACTTTGAAAATACACAGAAAACATACTATGTTGGTTGGGCATTTCGGGTCTATGAAAATGTAGCCAATTCAGTATTTTCATTAGATCGGGCTAATTTTGACAACTCTAATGAGGATACCGATTGCCAATGATATCTTTAAGAAAAAGATAATTTTATCCTTAATACAATGAATGACACTATATCAAGAAAGGGATTCACGTCTTTTGTTACTAGGATCGCCCGAATTAGGATGTACATTCTCGAGCCCTTATATCCCTAAGAAAATTAAAGAGCAACTCACAGTTGGACGTTACATGAATCTCATGAATCAATTGCTTCCGGTGTAAGCATAAAAATTTCCAGGCATAATGAAAAATGTAAGCATAAAAATTTCCAGGCATAACGAAAACATAAATTTAATCCCGGATCTTGAACTTCATGATTTTCACAAGTAAATCGTAATTAGGGTACTAACCTTGAGTAGCCATGTCTTTCTTTGATGAAGATGGAAGAAACCACTTTCTCTCTCGCCTTCGTTAATCCCTACGTAACGTAATTTCTTTAGTGATAGATTTTCCACGATTGGGTTCTTTTATAGGCAGAGAAAGGACCAGTTTTATGAGCAGTTATCTGCCAAAAACTGTTCTGGCAGAAACGGTTCTCTACCCACGTTCTATCAACATGATAAGGGAGAGAAACCCACGTTCTGTTAAACTGACCAAATACTTATCTGATATATTTATTATTTATTTAAACCAATAATTAGATATTTAAAAACTAATAATTAAATATCTAATTCCTAATTATAAGGCACGTGGGCCACATAAATATTACATTCTCCCACTTGGCCCAAGTGATAGAATAAGTCTTCATGGTTTAAATAATTAAAATTAATGCGCATAACATAAAGATAAGTCTTACATTCATTGGTCATATCATACTGTTATAATAAGTATATTCTAATATGGGTCATGGCGGTTCTATGTCATTAGCCCGACATAGTTCCTTCCATGTACCAATATATTAGTTTTCTACTTAAAATAACACATAATTCAAATATCAATAATGGTCCACATTAGTGTCTAAGCTAGACAATATCCCGTTAAAGTAATGTCAACATTCATGTATACATCAATGACAAACAGGATATCAATTAATAACTGAAACAATACATAAGAGAGCTCAAAGTGTCAAATACTTAAATCATATAATTCTTAAGTTACATTCAGGATGCCCATCCCTTCAACATGTCGAATAAATGTCTTTGGAGGCAATCCTTTAGTCAACGGATCCGCAATCATGACATCGCGAGTCTTTGATATGCTCAATTGACACTTTTTGTTTGAACTTCTTCTTTAACGGCAAGGTACTTTAGTTCCATATGTTTAGCACCTCCGGAATACTTGTCGTTTTTAGAGAAGAAAGGTGCCATGAATTATCACAAGAAATTTTCAAATGCTTGGCAATACATCGTCGACTATTCCAAGTCCACGAAATAAAGTCCCAGCCCAATTTCCTTGAATTATGGCCTCAAAGCATGCATTTAATTCACTTCCATAGTGGATGCAAAGAATGACAGATCGCTTCGCACTTTTCCAAGATATTGCTCCTCCACCTAATAGGAACAAATAACCAAATGTGGATTTTCTAGTATCAACACATCCGCATAATCCGAATCAGATAACCAATCACCTCCGGATGATCGACCTTCGATAAGTAAGCATATGGTCTTTTGTTCCTTGCAAGTACCTCAAGACTTTCTTTGCAGCTTTCCGGTGATCCATTCTTGGATTACTCGATATCGCCAAGCATTCCAATAGCAAAACCGATGTCGGCCTCGCAAGTCTCATGCATACATCAAGCTCCCAACAATTGATGCATAAGGAATATCATTCATTTGTTTGCGTTCTAATTCATTCTTTGGACATTGCATAAGACTGAACTTATCTCCCTTCTGAATTGGAACGACACTTGATGAGCATTTTTCCATTCTAAATCTCTCTAGAACTTTATTAATGTATGCTTTCTGAGACAACCCTAACAATCCTTGTGATCTATCCCGAAATATTTCTATTCCGATCACATAAGTTGCCTCTCCCTTATCCTTCATTTCAAAGTTCTTAGAGAGAAATTTCTTGGTCTCATACAATAAACCAAGATCATTCGTTGCAAGCAAGATATCGTCAACATACGTAATCGAAAGATAAACTTGCTCCCACTGACTTTCAAATATATACACCGATCAACAATGTTTTCCTTAAATCCAAAAGACGTGATGGTATCATTGAACTTAAGATACCATTGACGGGAAGCTTGTTTAAGTCCGTATATTGATTTCTTAAGTTTACACACCATATGTTCTTTTCCTTCTATGGAAAAACCTTCAGGTTGATCCATATAAACATCTTCTTCCAAATTTCCATTCAAAAAGGCAGTTTTCACATCCATTTGGTGTAACTCTAAGTCATAATGAGCCACCAAAGCCATAATAATTCTAAACGAATCTTTCTTAGAGACTGGTGAAAATGTCTCCTTATAGTCAATACTATTTTTCTGAGTAAAATCTTTGGCAACAAGTCTGGCCTTGTGTCGTTCGATATTGCCATTTGAGTCACGTTTGGTCTTAAAGACCCATTTACACCCGACTCTTTTACAACCTTCAGGCAATTCAACAAGGTCCCAGACTTCATTGTGTTCCATAGATTTCAGCTCATCTTTCATGGCATCAAACCATTTATTAGAATTAATACTTTCAATGGCATGTGAAAATGAAACTGGGTCGTCATCAATTCCTAAGTCAAATTCTGACTCTTGTAAATAAACCACATAATCATCGAGAGATAGCGGATCGTCTTTTCTCATCGACCTTCTTAATGCTATCTGTTGTGGTTCATTTACTATTGTAGGTTCATCAATGTTATCTTCATTGTGGGTGACTTGATCATTAATTTGTTGTTCTTGTCCAACATTAGGTTGTTCAATAATTGGAGGAGCAACAACTTTAGAAGAAGTTATAGGCAAAGGAATTTGCACTCTAACTTCTTGAATGTCCACTTTTCGTGGTTCTTGACTCCCACTAACTTCACGATTCTCAATGAACCTAGCATTTCCGGTTTCAACGGTTCTTGTACTATGGTTAGACAATAAAACTTATACCCTTTGGACTTTTCGGGATAACCAATGAAGTAACCACCGATTGTCCTATAGTCAATTTCTTTTCTTGTGGATTATACGCTCTTATTTCAGGACAACCCCAAACATGCAGGTGCCTCAAACTAGGTTTCCTACCGGTCAAAGCTCGAAAGGAGTTTTAGAAGGCGACTTACTAGAACCCTATTTATGAGATACATGGCGCTTTTAAGTGCATGCATCCACAATGATGTGGGTAATGAAGAATTACTTAACATACTCCTAACCATGTCCAATAGAGCACGACACGCCTTTCGCTACACCATTTTGTTGTGGTGTACCTGGCATAGTGTATTGAGCACATATGCCACGTTTTTCAAGGAATTTGGCAAATGGGACTGGGCATTGCCCGGATTCATTATATTTTCCATAATATTCACCACCTCTATCAGATCTGATAATTTTCACTTTTCTATCTAGCTGTCTTTCAACCTCATTAACAAATACCTCAAGAGCATTTACTGAATGAGATTTTCATGTAAGCATAAAAATTTTCAGGCATAACGAAAAATGTAAGCATAAAAATTTCTAGGCATAACGAAAACATAAATTTAATCCCGGATCTTGAACTTCATGATTTTCACAAGTAAATCGTAATTAGGGTACTAACCTTGAGCAGCCATGTCTTTCTTTGATGAAGATGGAAGAAACCACTTTCTCTCTCTTGGCCTTCGTTAATCCCACAGAACGTAATTTCTTTAGTGATAGATTTTCCAATTCTGATTGGGTTCTTTTATAGGCAGAGAGAGGACCAGTTTCATGAGCAATTATCTGCCAAAAACTGTTCTGGCAGAAACGGTTCTCTACCCACGTTCTATCAACGTGATAAGGGAGAGAAACCCACGTTCTGTTAAACTGACCAAATACTTATCTGATATATTTATTATTTATTTAAACCAATAATTAGATATTTAAAAACTAATAATTAAATATCTAATTCCTAATTATAAGGCACGTGGGCCACATAAATATTACATCCGGCGCCAAATTTTTTGGAACACCATTTACAAAATCTATATATATATATATATATATATAATAGCAGAAGTCCGAAACTTTTATTTTTCGCTCTTTTTGATTATTATATTAGGAAACAATTGTAAACATTATAAATGGTAATTATTATAAATTCTTATATTAGGAAAATATTATAAGAAAATCGTTGTAATTACGTAAATTAGGAAAATATTATAAGAAAAGATTGTAAATGGTATTCCTACTTTATATGTATATAAATTAGGAAAATATCATAAATGGTATTCCTATTTTATATGTATAAAAATTAGGAAAATTTTATTTACTGGTATTCATACTTTATACCAAAAGTGAGTCTATAGTATCGATTCTATCTATATGTACAATATATAGATTTTAAAAATTATAAATAGTATTTCACCATAATTGATATTAGTATATGTCAGTTCTTCTTAAATATATATTACAATGATGTGTTGATTTTATACATCATATCTTCATCAAATATATTAATGTTTATTTGTTTAAATGGTGTCGATGCAATTTTGTATAATATAATATTAATTAATTAAGTTTTAAATATTGATGACTATTCAAACTTTCCTAAAATATTTAATAATAGTTAAAATAGATGAATTATGATTTTATATATCTTTCACCATTGAATTAATAATTGATTTTGTGTTCACAGATTTGTTTGGCAGCTTATTATTTATGCTAAATCCTCTTAAATTTATACTACTTAAATTACATTAGAGAAACACTTTGATATTGTTGATCCTAAATTTGAAGCATAACCACCAAATATAGCTTCATCTTTACGTTCCCTCTTTCCGTTTTCATCAAGTGTCCTGTCAATATCGACAGTATTGAACTCGAATTCTGCAATAAACAAGAGTTGTTATATAAACTATATTGTAGATTTGTAATATTTGGCCAGTTTCTTTTTTTATTATTCTTGATAGTTTTGTTGTATTTTTTTAAGTTGTTTTTGTATGATTTGTTAATTTTTTTTATTCTTCATACTAACATATTTTCTGTCAATATATTTTGTGTCAACATACATTTTCTGTTCATATATATAAACTTATATCCCCTCCAATATTTTTTTGGGTTATTAGTTCTATAGTTTTGATTAGGCAATTATTGTTTTGTTTTGATTCGGCAATATTTTTTTTTTGGTTATTAGTTTTACAGTTTTGATTCGGCAATAAACTTTTATCTACTTATTGTAATGGTTTCTTATATTATTCAATTAGAAATTCATTACAAATTGTAATTACATTACATTTTTTGTATCATCGTCTTCCATGTGAATTCAACAATCAATTTAGTGGTCTTACACCATTAAATTGTGACATGCATAATGTGAACAGACACACCTGGACGGTCAAAATGGTCAACCCTTATGACACGTTCTATTTTACTGATGGATGGAGCAAAATTGATATTAGCATATGTCAGTTCTTCTTAAATATATATTACAATGATGTATTGATTCTATACATCATATCTTCATCAAATATATTGTTTATTTATTTCAATGGTGTCGACGGAATTTTGTACAATATAATATTAATTAATCAAGTTTTAAGTACTAATGACTATTTAAACTTTCCTAAATTGTTTAATAATAGTTAAAATAGACGAATTATGATTTATGTATCTTTCACCATTGAATTAATAATTGATTTTGTGTTCAGAAATTTTTTTGGCAGCTTATTATTTATGCCAAATCCTCTTATATTTATACTACTTAAATTGCATTAGAGAAACACTTTGATATTGTTGATCCTAAATTCGAAGCATAACCACCAAATATAGTTTCATCTCTCAGTTCCTCTATCTCCGTTTTCATCAAGTGTCCCATCAGCATCGACAGTATTGAACTCTAATTATGAAATAAACAAGAGTTGTTATATAAACTATATTGTAGATTTTTAATGTTTGGTGAGTTTCTTTTTTGATTATTCTTAATAGTTTTGTTATATATTTTTTTAAGTTGTTTTTCATATGATTTGTTAATTTTTTTTATTATTCTTCATACTAACATATTTTCTGTCAATATATGTCGTGTTAACATATATTTTCTGTTCATATATATAGACTTCGATCCCCTCCAACATTTTTTTTGGTTATTAGTTTTATAGTTTTGATTAGGCAATTATTGTTTTGTTTTGATTCTGCAACATCTTTTTTTTGGTTATTATTTTTATAGTTTTGATTCGGCAATAAACTTCTATCTACTTATTGTAATGACTTCTTATATTATTCAATTAGAAATTCATTACAAATTGTAATTACATTAAATTTTTTGTGTCATCGTATTCCATGCAAATTCGGCAATCAATTTAATGGTCTTACACCATTAAACTGTGACATGCATAATGTGAACAAACAAACTTGGACGATCAAAATGGTCAACCATTATGGCGCGTTCTATTTTACGGATGGGTGGAGCAAATTCGTCCATGTTAACAAAATTTCAGATGATGAAGTGTTGATTTTCTCTTAATCGTGCCAACCACGTTTTTGATGTGTCAATATTTTTTAATGATGATTCATATGAGAGAATCAGTGTGTATCCGACTATACGTGTATTTGATATCAATTCATGTAATATATTATATTTTAAATCATTTATATATATATGATATTTCTATTTAATTATAAATTAATTGATTAATTGATTGATTTAATTAATACGTGTGCAACAGACATCGATGATTCTGACAATGATGACATTAAGGTGGATGTTGTTGAGAATCCGACTTTTCGATTGATTCTCTCAAAGTCACATATAAAGAAACCTCGCTTGGTAAGTATTTACTCTCATGTGTGTGTGTGTGTGTGTGTAAGTTCACGATATTTTATGTTTATTTAGTGGTGAGTGTTTTTTGTTAATATTTTTTTTTTGATCAACAACCTATACCTATGAAGCTTTGAAACGATTTTATCAAAGGTACACACAAAGAACAAAATGATGCAATTATAAGGCATAACGGAACCCAAGATTTGCATTCAACGTGGTTGCCAAAATTATAATTGTTAGGAATTTTATTGTTTAGATTTTGATGAATGCCATGTAAAACTTAGAATAGAAAGTTGGCACCCCAATTCTTTGTAAAATGCATTGTAACAATTAGAGTGGCCAAGTGAGTTAAGTCGGCTACGCCTAACATGCAAGAAGACAATCAAGAGCTGGAAGGAAGACTCACTTTGTGAGGCAGTGAGTATGGCAAAAAGAAGAGTAGACGGGAACTCTCTTTTGAAGAAGCGGTGAGACACAACTAAGTGGAGTATCAAGTCAGTCAACTCAAGAAAAGCTAAGTCTCAATTTGAAGTGACAAGAGTCATCCATGATTGGAAGGCGACTCTAAGTCACCCGGGGAAAGCAAGGAAATGGTCAAGTCGAGATAATCGTAAAAGATCCGTTGCACGAGAAATCAAGAGAATTACTTAAACAAGTAATATCTCCATACCACCTTTCTGAGTGCTCATCCCGAAGCGTGTAAAAGGAATGAACCAATGGGAAGCACTACCGTGTCGAACTTTGAAAAGGTGAAAGAACAATTCATACGAGGAAATGGCAATTCCAAGGATCGCAACAAGACAAGCCAACGATCGCAAGTGACTTTCAAAAATAAGCCTATCTCTTCAACGGGCAAATTTTTGAAAGATCACTATAAAAGGCCGAGGAATGACTACGAGAGAAGGTGACCCCGAACTACGAACATTCAAGAAATCAATCAAATTATAACCGAAATACTCTCAAATCATTCAAGATTAATCCTCAAGCCTACATTACGAAGCACATCAATCCAACACTCAATTGTGAAGGAAAGATAACTTCAATCGAGTTGAAAGAGAAACGTTTGAAGAAAAGGGTCTACATTCCACGAAAGGATTGTAGGAAGGTTCAAGGTCGAACCAAGTCTTAAGCTTTTGGAGGGCTTCGTGATCAAATCCAAAGAGCTTGAGCAAGTGAGAGTAGTAAGGCAACCGCCTGTGAAGAAGCCGAGTCGTAAGAGAAGCGGTGAGTGATCAAGGCGTCTCGGTGCATCGAGTCCCAAAAGGATCAAGTGTTTGTGTGATCAAGACTTGTATCTGGGACTGTTACCACTTTGTAAACGATCATTACCTAGTGGATTCTTCCAGGAGTTGGAGAAGAGAGGAGTAGAAGAATTACCCCATCTTGAACCTCTATAAAAATTTCACGTGTCATTTACATTTCAAAGCATTTTAATTCCCGCATTTTTAATCGCCTATATATATCGATAAATTTTCTATCCATTTGATAATACAAGTACTAAACCCAACACTAAACTCTTACTTGATCAAACTTAAGGGTGTTAAGTCTTCCACAAAAACAAAACCACAGTTGAGTTAATTTAGAGTCAACAGTGAGTTATTCCATCAATAGCTCGGTTGAGTCGTTGAGAGACTAACTCTCTCTTGATTGACTAAATCGATCGTCCATCAAGGACACAAATTGTGAAGAATCAACTCAGTATATTTAAAAGGATTAAATCGAAAATTTGGTAAGGTTTATTCAACCCCCCTTCTAAACCTTACACTTACACCCGTGGGACCTACAAGTGGTATCAGAGCGGTTGGTTCATTGAACCCTCCGCACAAGTTCTCGAACTAGATCTCCAAACTTTTCAAATTCTCGCTTTAGTACTTAAACTCTCGAAACTCTTTTTATCATTAAAAGTTATTATCATGGAAGCAAATTTGACACGCATCCCTATGTTCACTATTGAAGAATTTGATGATTGGAAAATTCGTATGCGAGGCTCATCTATCAAAGATTACATGATGAGATGTGGATAGTGATAGAAGATGGGCCTCCGCAAATCTTAAAGGTGAACACAAATTGCACGAAGAGTTGCTTGAAGGAAGGAGAAAGAAGATGTTGCTCCTAGACCAGTCAGGGGTTGAAAAACCAAGAACCGAGTGGACAAATGATGACAAAAAAGATACAACCTGGACAATGTAGCCAAGGACATCCTTTACAAAACCTGGACAAAACCATGTTCAATAAAGTCAAATCATGCAAAACGGCTAAAGAAATGGGACAAGTGACATTGATTTGTGAAGGCTCGGAGCAAATCAAAGAAAACAAATTATCGGTGTCGACAGAAATTTGAGAACTTCAAAATGATCTCGGGAGAAAACCTGGATCAACTAGATGCTCATTTCACGAGAAATCACAAATGAGCTATCTCGCACTTGGAAAGGAATATACACGAGAAGGAAATGTGTATGAAGATCCTAAAAAGTCTTCCGGTGAATGGGAAATGAAGGTCATGGCATCGAGACATTCCATGGACCTATCAAAGACATCCAACCATGAGTTATTCTCGGACCTCAAAGCCTACGAGTTTGAGCCGAGAAGAAAAGACAGGAAGAGACAAATTGCACTCCAAAACAACTGCTCTAATTGTTAAAGATGTGAAGAGAGTCAAGTCAAAGAAGTCATTGACCCGGAAGAAATAGCCCGATGGTTAAAAGATTCAACAAGTTCTTTAATAAGAACTACAAGAGAGGAAAGGGTGAATCTTCCAAAAGACACTCGGCTCCTCCAAATCAAGGTGGAAGATAGGCCAACCAAGAGAACGGATCATCAAAAAGTTGAGTATCAAAGTGACAACCCAAGAATGGAAAGAGTGATCAAAGGTTGAATATCTATCTTTGAATCAGACAACCAGGTCACTATGCCATTGATTGTCCATATCCTGTAGTCAACAAATACGGGGATGAAGAAGAAAGGAAGGTCTTGAGAGAAAGAAGACAAGAAAGGAAAAAGGCAATGATGGTGCAGAGATCTTTAAAAACAACCAAGTCAAGAGAGACAAGTGATTCGAGGAGAGCGGTGAAGCCGACTACTCAAGTGACTCGAAGAAGAAGCCCTCGACCGCTTGATGGCCAAAGAACAAGATCAACCTGGCCAAGAAGATGAGGTACAATCTAACTCAACAAACTCGACACTAGTGATAGCGATCTGTGACACACACACTTCATCACCCACTGATCTTTATGATTCATTAGGCAAAATGATGAAAGATTTTGAACACATTAAATCCTCACACACACTATTGAATGAGGAAAACAGCCTACTCAAAAGTCAAAACTCAAAGTCGACTAAGGAGCCGAGTACTCTAAGTCAAATAGGTGATGAGAATGAAAGTTTAAAAATTTGAAAATGCTAAATTAATAGCGAGAAATTGTTTGCTATAGAAAAGAGGAGAATGACCTCAAGAATGTTATTGCCTCATTCACTAAGGCATCTAAATCATTGGATGATCTTATTATGAGTCAAAGAGAATGTGGAGACAAGACAGGCTTAGGATTTAACTCCTCTCGTGCTATGTCAAACTTCAAAAGTAATTTTGGAAAAAGGATCTTCAAGCCATGAAGAGTCCGAAAAATCCAAAACTCTAAATGTTGCACACACATTCACTCCAAAGCACAATAACAAGCAAAGCGCCTTGGTTATAAAGGAAAAGGAAAATGACCGAGTTGAGTCTTTTGAAAGGACAAGTGAGAAGAGATTCACGAATTCCTCAAACTCCAAACAAAAATTACTCAGTAAAGAAGAAGCGAGCTACCAAAAACCCAGAAAATCTATAAGAGAAATACATATGATGGGAATGGTAGAAAATATCCAAGCCAAGTGATTGGAATAATGTAAACTATCGGCATAAACTTATGGAATATAAGCCCCAAATGGCAAAGGCCTAGAATTCAAAGAAAGGCCATTCCAAAAGTACAAGAGCTTTCATCGACACACATATGCACCTAGGCACTACACTCAAAGACACCACAATTACCCAAGAAAGGCAATTGCTAAAACACATATGCGGGCATACGGACAAAAGAGACAATTTGTATGAACCTAGAATCCCCAAGCAATTTGCCAGGATTAATTATGATTATGGCACGATAGATGGCAACCCCTTAGAGTCAAATCATTTGGCTATAGGTTGGTTGGATCATCTTACAATTCTAACCCCTCGGGACCGGACAAGTATGGGTACCTAAAACTTAATTTCCTTGATTGCGGGTTCAAGGAGCAGTGAGTGCCAAGGAACTGGTACATGGATAGTGGATGTTCCGGACACATGACAGAAACAAGAAAAATCTATCAAAATTCAAGGAAGTTAAAGGAGCAAAAGTCATATTTGGAGGAAATGAAGCTCCTGGTGAAATAAGAGGCATTGGAACCATCAAGAGGAATGGATTAGAAATCACAGGCGTTGCATATGTTGAAGGACTCAACTTTAACTGCTAAGCATCACCAACTCTGTGACAAGGGCTACAATGTTGGATTCAACATGGGTATATGCCAAATCAAAGATATCGAATCAAATGAAGTTGTCTTTGCAAGGATGTAGACAGAAAAATATGTATGTAGTGGATTGGTCAATCGCAACACCCAAAGACTTTGTCTACTAGCAAAGAGCGCAATTTGAATCAAGTCGGGCCGTGGCACAAAAAGTCGAGTCACTGAATTTCAAAACAATTAACAAGGCGGGCAAGAAGTCACCTTGTGGAAGGACTACGGACTTAAAAGTATACAAGAAGGAGAGTATATGTGATGCATGTCGGAAGGAAAGCAAATCAAGTCGTCATTCAAAGAAAAGACATGCCCATCCTCAACAAGAATATTGCAGATCCGCTTCATATGGATCTATTTGGCCCAAAGTGGAACCCCAAACATAAGTGGAAAGAAATACACCTTGGTGGTAGTAGATGACTACTCAAGATATACATGGACAATATTCATGTGTAAGAAGAAAGAAACTCTACAAAAACTACTACGGTGATGAAGAGGATTCAAAACGAGAAGAGTCAAACCATTATCAAAATAAGATCGAGGAACCGAGTTTGTCAATGGAATAATAACTCGATTGTATTGAGAATGGTATTGGTCATGAACTATCGGCCAGCAAAGGACTCCACAAACAGAATGGAGTTGCGAGAAAAGAAGCAGATGTAACCCTCAAAGAAGCGGCCAAAGGACCATGTTAGTGACGAGTTACCAAAAAGATTTTGGGTCAAGCAATCAACACGACTTGCTACACCCAAAACAGATGTATGATAAATAGACGGTGACGACAAAGACTCCTATGAGATCTGGATTGGAAGAAACCAAATATTGCATATTTCGGAATATTTGGATGTAAATGCTTCATCCACAACAATGGCAAAGACAACCTAAAGGCTTTTGATGCTAAAGGCGATGAAGGTATCTTCTTAGGATACTCGGTGAAAGCAAAGCTTCTGAGAATACTCAACAAAAGGACTATGGTTACGGAAGAATCCATTCATGTAGTATTCGATGAGCCAAATGTAAATGGAGAAGACATTGAAGAGTGGTGATAAATTTGAATCATCCAACCATCTGAAGAAGAGTCCCTATATTTCAAGTCATTTGGAATTATCAATTAGGAAGAAGATGAGATAGTGAATCTCAAAAATTTGGAAAATTTGCGACTAAGAGATTACGAGAGAGTCGACCCAAAGAACACGGTGCAAGTCGATGAATCCGACTAACTTACTCCAACTTTGATATAAGATGGTGAGAGATCATCCACGTAACTTGTCATTGGAGATATAAGAGAAGGTGTCAAAACAAGATCCAGAACTCAACAAGAAGCTATGTTCACATGCTTCATCTCGCAAATAGAGCCCAAAGACGTGTCACAAGCATTGGACGACACACATTGGATTCAAGCTATGCAAGAAGAGCTGAATCAATTTGAAAGAAATAAAGTGTGGGAATTAGTGCAAAGACCCATACATCAAAATGTTATTGGCACCAAATGGGTGTTCAAAAATAAGATGAACGAGGAAGGTTCTGTGGTAAGAAACAAAGCAAGACTAGTAGCCAAAGGATATTGCCAAGAAGAATGGATAGATTTTGATGAAACATTTGCCCCTGTAGCAAGATTGGAAGCTATAAGGATGTTTCTTGCCTATGCATCTCACAAGAATTTCATTGTATATCAAATGGATGTAAAAGTGCATTCTAAATGGTTTATTGGAAGAAGAAGTGTATGTTGAACAACCTCCAGGATTTGAGCGAAGACTCTTGGAGATAAGTGAAACCAAGTGAAGGATGGAACCTTCATAAGTCAAACAAAATACACGAGAGATTTAATGAAGAAGTTTGGTATGGAGGAGAAGTCTTACGTAAAAATACCAATGAACACATCGGTCAAAATGGACATGGATGCAGATGGCAAGCACAGTAGATCAAACAAGATACTGAGCACTTATTGGATCATTGCTCTATCTCACGGCTAAGCGAGGGCGGATATCACCTTTCTTTGTAGGTGTATGTGCAAGATTTCAATCTGCTCCAAAAGAGAGCCATATGACGGCTAAGAGAATATTGAGATACTTGAAAGGAAGCCAAGAAGTAGGACTATGGTATCAAAAGAAGGTGGATTCAAGCTAATTGGCTATTGATTCGACTATCTTTGGATGTAGAGTGGACGGGAAGAGCACTTCAGGCACATGTCAAATGCTAGGAAAGCAGTGATTTCTGGTTGCAGAAGCAAAATTCAATAGCCACCTCTACTGGTGAGCGCAGAATACATAGGGCAAAGCGGCATTTCTTTGTGCCCAAGTCCTATGGATGAGACAAAGGTGAGAGACTATGAAGTTGAGGAAAAAGAAATTCCAATCATGTGTGATAACACAAGTGCAATTGCAATCACTCAAAATCTGTGTTGCATTCAAGAACAAAGCACATTGATGTCGAGATATCACTTCATAAGAGATCATGTTGAAAAAGAAGGACATCATCCTGGAATATATCTCAACCGATAAACAACTAGTGACATCTTCACAAAACCATTATGTGAGTCAAGATTTGAAGAACTCAAACATGAGTTGGGGTTAATTGAATGGTGACACACGGAAGAATCAAAGAAAAGAAATGGAACAGTAAAAGGAGGTGAAAAAGAGTGAACACGAGAAAATAAATCACCAGAATCACCAGTCGGAAAAGACAACTACACCGAGTCGGTGATAGCAAAAGTCACAAAAGAAGCTGTGAGAAGTAGAGTCAAATCGACTAAGGGATGTTTGAGTCACTTATGAGCAAAGTGACAAAAACGCAATCGTTTGACTAAGCGGGAATGTTTTAAGAAATACGTCAAAGATAATGATGATGTGTACGGACATAAAGTCGCACACAAGCTTATGATTGGATACAAATCTGTGCCGCATTAAATACGAGACATTAAATGCTAAATAGGCGTGCAAAATCCAATCCGTTGATTTCGATCACATTTCAAAAACCACCCCACGCCCTTTCATAAACCATATTTAAACCATTTTCGTCCGTTTCTCTCTCACACTTCTAAAAGCTGTTCATTTCTTTCTCTCAAAAGCAAAGGCAAAAATTCTCTCGAAACCCTATCTATCTTCAAATCAATTTACGAGTTTTTCTTCGATATAATCTGAAAAATGGCACCAACTTATGACTTTACCAAGTTAGGAAAACAAATCCACACCGGCTCTACGATGGATTTCGACGGAATGATGAAACAGGGTCCGACGACACCCTAGTGAAGAAAATCGCTAAAAAGTTGGAAACGCGTCAAAACCGTTTCGACGCAAGAATATCCGATGACATATGTGGAGGAAGTCGCACAATTTCGTGAATGCCGAGATTCACGATGAAGAAATAAAGTCATCACATTCACGGGAAGCGGTGACTATCTCTGCCAAGGATTTGGTGAACATTGCTCACTACCAAATGAAGGAGCATCGAGATTAACGGTGATGTAAACCTGGCCGATGCTTGGAAAGAAATAGCCAAGCCCAGTGTCTTTGATAAAATAGTATACACAGCAAACAAGAGGCTGCTTTGAAGGAGGATTATCACAAGTCATTGGACATAGTTGCCAAATGTATCGACATCAAATTTGGCGGCTTTGACCAATCTGTCAAAGGCAAAGATGATTGTAATGGCGCAATCATCGCAGAAGAAAAAGAAGATAAATCAATTTGAGTTTGTCTACTGCAGACTCGCGAGAATGTGGGGAACAAATCCTTCAAGGAAGATGGCTCATTTGGAGGATCCCTAGGATATGGCCTAGTGATTGGCCGGCTAATGGAGGTGAAAGGAGTCCCTCTTAGACATGGGAAAACATTCCATGTTAACAAGAGGATGTTCAGAGCAAATCTCTCTGGCGCACTGAGAAAGAGAGCTTACGCCAAGAGGCGACACAAGTGAGGGAATCGGTGACCCCGAAGATACTTTGTTCCTCCCCACCCAGAAGAAAGTCGCCCTGCGCATTTGCTAAGAAAAGATCACGCTTGCCCCTGTGAAAGAAAACAAACATGCTCCGCCCCTGCGGCAGAGTCACCGCCCTGGCGGCCGTGTCTCCCTGCTCGCAGCAGCGGTCGAGAAGGACTCCCAAATACCTTCTCCGATCGTCAAAAGAGGAGAAGCGAGAAGCCAAGACGGCCCGCTCCTCGAGAAAAAGACATCGGCCACCGGCCCCCGCCGCCCAAGACTCGAAGAAACCGTCTCGAACCGAGAAATCCCCCTACGGTACAAACTAGGAGACGAAGAAGAATTGTCAAGCACTCGAGCTTGAGAAACCGGGCTGAGTCACCACTCAGTGGAGCAGATCACGGAGACTCGCTGGAGAAGTAGAGTCTCGGATGAATTGATGAAATGGCCGAAGTCTGTTTGAAAAGCGTCGTGAAGGCAACCAAGACACACAATTTGTAGTTCACACAGGTGAAGCACAAGAAAGAACTGCTAGAGCGGATAGTGATGTAATGATCCTATCTCCACCTTACCCGGACATCCAAAATCGTCTGCGTGAGTGGAGGAAATGGAAGTTGAGTAAGTCAAGGGAGCAGTTCCAACGGCTGAGTTCATAGAAGAAGAAGAGGAACCGTTGAGCTTCCTTGGGGATCACCATGTACTCCCAAAGACTTGATGAAGACAATCGCACGGACATCCTGCAGATCTACAAGGACAAGAGAAAGAAAAGCAAGCGGAGGAAGCCGAGGCACGTGAGAAGGCAAGCATCCGTCTATCTCCGGCACCACAGAACACACACATCCTCTCCTTGATGTCTTCTCTGAGTGATAAGGATCCGGAAAATGTCACGCCCGGAGAAGAGTTGCAAATGCGGCAAGCATTGCACGAATCAAGAATCCTTCACGAGCAAAGATCGATGGAGGACCGGGGAGAGTCCTCGAACACAATCGGAAATTGATCCAATGGGAGTGGTTGACCAAATCGCCACTGTTGTTGCTTGCTACCACTTCCCACTCACTCGGAAGAAGGCAATAAGGGACTGGCGATGAAACCGGGAGAGTGGGGACCCGATCGAGCCAACCCCTATTGAAGGTGTGTTACCACCTGCCCCAACTGAACAATCAATCGAAACAGCCGGGAGTTTGGAGACGAGTAACCCCATTCCAAGTCACTCGGTGGTGCGCCGGTGAGGGGGAACTCCCTCCACTGCGGCAAGGTCGGAGGATTTGCGAGATGACTCCACAACAAATCAAGGAGGCGAAGTAGAGAAAATACAAACACAAGAAAAACATGACAAGTTGCCATCAACGAAGCTCAGGCGATTGAGATGCTGTCTCGGTGAGAGTGCCAAGCATTCGCTCACGAAGGCTAATGTGGCTGTTGATGCAAATCAGTGTTAGCCTTATTTTTAGCTTCACCGCAAGTATACGGTGTAGTTTATAGAATAGGGTAAGCAAGGTCGTATCCACGGAGACTAATAAATTAATGCGCTAAGTATTGAACTAAGATAGCCTTATTTTTAGTTAGACGATCGAAATTGAATGATTGTTGTGGAAGAAAAGATAACAAAAACACAAGATGAAAATAATAGTGGAATTACCAAGGGAAATGAAATGGATTCCCGGGTTATGATTTCAATTAACATTCCTCTTATTTTACGATTTAATCAAAGCCAAAGTTATTATCAATACACCTATAAGACGATCACAACGGTATTTTATCCTCCCTCTTGAGATGTATATAAAGTGTAGATTGAAATATCTATGCTAGTATCTCTACTCAACATAAGATACACAACTCCCAAATGCACAAAAGATCAAATATCCTCACAAATATTCACAAACCTCTCAATTATGCAAATATTCATGTCAAGTACCCAAGATCTAATATTGAAACTCATCTCTCGAATTATGAATCAATATATCAAACATGCTAAATCATTGGCCAAATGATAAAACAAGAATAAGAACAAAGTACTCAAATAGGCTTCAAGACAATAACTTCAATTAAGATTAAAACAATCAACAAGAGTTCAATTAATCTACTTCCAAAACCCGGAAATCACAAGAAGTTTAGCTACCCATTATAAATAAACAACTCATAGACAAATTGTCCATCTTCATAAGAAGCTAAAATGAAAGATTAAAGCACAAAGAATGAGAAAACTTAGGGAAATGGATAATCTCTCGATTAATCTTCAATCCTCAAGCTCGATTCGACCCGATTCTTCCTTGATTCTTCCTTTATGAAATTGATGTGTTTCTTGTGTTCTTGGGTGTATCCCCAAGTGTCCTCCATGCCCTAGATGAAGCCTCCCATGTATCTATTTATAGTACCCTCCTTTTAGATCCAAAAATCGGACTTTCATTGTTTTGTCCGCCCATGGCGCTACGGCGCCTCCAAAAATGCAGCTGCAAGCCAAAACACAAACCCACACTGCCCATTTTTGACCCGTGCTGCAGCTCAAGGAGGGGGTGCAGCGCCCATAGAACACTCCCGGAAGCAGCTGCGGCATTCGTTTTGAAAGGCTGCGGCCATTTGTTCTTATTGCAGCGCCTCTTATTATTTGTAGCGCCATCCAAACGTCCGAATTTGCTTTTGAGTCCTTCATCAAAGTTGTAGCCCTATCTCTTAGCTTTCTATAGCCACTTGAATAACCTCAATATCAATTTCGTAGAGACAGTTATGCTCAAAATACTAAATGCTGCCAGTGATGGAAATTTCAGACGCGTTTGGACGTTTCTTCAAATCAATCTCTAGTTGTTTGCTCGTTTGTACTTCTTTTGATACACGATTCATTACTATGACTATAAACTCAATATAATTGGCTCTCAACATGGCTTGGCTACTCAAATGACTCAAAATAATCAAAAACAACACAAAACTCTAGTCTAGGAAGCCCAAATCAATGGTATAAAACCAAGTGAACATCGAGGCACGAGGAAGGAACATCCCTGGGAGTTAACACTGGCGATGAAAGTGCAATCCATGGGATTGAGACTCCAATGGATGCCACCACGAGAAGACCCTAAGGCGGTGACTTTGTCGAAAGGGAGGACCAAGGCCCATTTGTAGTAGAGCTGGCGGAGGTAATGAAGGCCACGGGAGGTTAAGACTTCCCGGGTAAGGTAAGTCAAGTAGAGAACATCCCTCCCGCTATCATCGACCCATCCGAGAAGGAGATAAGCGCACTTCATGATTCCCAGGATAATCACGATGTCACCTTTCTCGGGATCGAAAGGCGAAGAAGAAGGTGAGTCATCCCCGTGTGAGATCTAAAAGACTCGGTGGGATGTTCCAAGCACGAGCAAGTCGATCCCAAGACTACTCGTCAAACCTTCAATTTTGATGATGAGCCACCAATGGAAATATCATCATCGTCCGATGACGCTCCGATAAGGCCGAGGACGATCTACTCAATTGGAAAAATGTTTGAGACCAACGAAGGGTTGAGAGCAGTGAGGCTCACAAAACCGGGACCACTTCAAAACAAAACCCGGTGAACCGAGTCCAGCTGCGCCAAGCTCCTCAAGTTGCAGCAGAGATCGATTCCCAAAAGAACTTCACGCGCACCGCTCATCATCGAATGCAGATCCCGGTTGGCGGTGATGAATCCTTTGTAGAATCTTTTCCTTTTTCCCTCGAGATACCAGGAACTCCATGAAGAGTCGAGAAAATGAACAAGCACGCTACGGACGCTCCCGCTTTTCAATCGGGCACCATTGTTCGGTGATTACAATTTTTTTGCATGGCCATCACCGCGGAAGAATCGGTGAAGTCCGCGAAGTGTTCAAGGCATTATTCACGAGGTTGAACGGATGGAGAGGCATCGAGGCCTCTTTGGACATGCGGACCGGACAACAGAGATGCCAACCTTATAGCCGACTTGAGGCGTAATGATCGAGATAAGGGAATGGTGGCAACAA
The DNA here is from genome assembly GCA_016081115.2 of Rehmannia glutinosa. Taxonomy (NCBI): domain Eukaryota; kingdom Viridiplantae; phylum Streptophyta; class Magnoliopsida; order Lamiales; family Orobanchaceae; genus Rehmannia; species Rehmannia glutinosa. The sequence continues at coordinate 62,177,676 of CM071932.1, forward strand.
GAAAACAATGCGTGTGGAACAAGTGCGATACTTGAGGACATTGTTCAACAAGTGGCTTGGTGTGGAGAGCTGAAAATGCGATGCAAAAACGAAGCGAGAGAACATATTGAGCACATGCATGAAGCTCACATTGCCGAGGTCAAGCTCTGCGTGAGCAAAACAAGAGTGATCTCAACAGCGTTTGGAAGAGACCATGAATACAAAATTCAGCCTTCTCATTCTTTGAGATGAAGGCGATTTCGCGGGAGTCCAACGCTACTCGTCCAATTTCGTCTTTGCATACTCTGCAGCAGACTCGAGACAAAACTCAACTATCAGTGAGCTTGACTTCCGCTTTGCAAGTCTGTTCCAGCGTTCCTCTCTCCTTTGATGATGCCAAAAAGGGGAAAGAGGAATACCTAAAAGCGCAAGGGGATCGAAGTTGAGAAGGAAGGAGCAAGCGCGAAGGGAAAATCGGTGAGGAAGTGTTAAAACATAAGAAAGGAAAATCTGAGGGGGAAGGATCAAAAGATATGACCTTGATGATTGCACAAACCCCTCAACGGGGTCATCACGGTGACATTATCAAACAAACTCCGTGACTCGCCACTCCAACACTCTGTATCTATCTGGCCGAAAAGAGAAAAACAATTGAAGCGGGGATGAAGGAAGTGGAAGGAAGAATGGATGCCCGAGTTATGAACATCTTGAAAGAACATGGAGGCATTCCGGTGAGCGAGAGACACTTATGCCATCTCGGATGTCGGGACATGAGCCACGATCGTTGATGAATTTAAAACGCTCGAATCGAGGGATACTTTGCAAATATGTCTATGGCTCAAGCTTGGGACTTGTCTTGGGAAAAGGGTCTCACATTATGTGAAAGAAGGCGACGGCGAGACTACCGATGGTCACTCTTTGGTCACTCGCCAGTCACTCGTTTGGAAAGAAGAAGACCCGACAATATACGCCCAGGTAGAGGAAGAAGCGATAGTGGAGGAAGAAGCTTGGACCTAGGCCTCCCGCCAAGAATATTGAATACGTAGATCCGAGGAAAGAAAGGAGGGATCTTTGGGGTGGGCTTGACCAAGTGGCAAATTTGCAAGTGGCTAAAACTAACGCTGAGTATGCAAAAAGAATAGAAGAAGAAAACAAGAGACAAACTCGGCTATGGGAGGAGAGACAAGAAAGAATAAGAAAAGATGAAGCGCCAGGAAGGCATATGAAAAAAAGAAAAGGCGGTGACGGCGAGAAAAAGAGAAGAAGAGAAGAAGATCTTGAACAAGATGAAAGAAGGAGAGGCGAAGGAGATGAAGTGTTCTTTGTCCAACCCTTCGTGTATTTCACTATGTAAATACATACAATGTAAGTCTTACGTAATAAAGCTATAAATTCTTTATTTTTCGTGTGAGGCAAATATGAACTCGATACACCTTGTATGCTTGATTGTGTAAAAAGTACAAGAATGATATGATCAATAAAAAGATTGATTGCGCATACATTCTATGTCAATACACTATCTGTATGTATCTTTGTTATTTGCATTTTTGAATGGTTTAAGTTTTGGCATCATCAAAAAGGGGAAATTGTTAGGAATTTTATTGTTTAGATTTTGATGAATGCCATGTAAAACTTAGAATAGAAAGTTGGCACCCCAATTCTTTCTTTGTAAAATGCATTGTAACAATTAGAGCCAAGCTGAGTTAATCGCCTACACACCCTAACATGCAAGAAGACAATCAAGAGAGGCGGAAGGAAGAGACTGCTGTGTGAGACAGGTTGAGTATGGCAAAGAAGAGTAGACGGGAACTCTATGAAGAAGCGGTGAGATACGACTAAGTGGAGTATCATCAAGTCAACTCAAGAAAAGCTAAGTCTCAAGTTGAAGTGACGGAAAGAGTCATCCAATGATTGGAAGGCGACTCTAAGTCACCTGGGGAAAGCAAGGAAATGCGGTCAAGTCGAGATAATAAAAGATCCGTTGATTAAATCAAGAGAATTACTTAAACAAGTAATATCTCCATACCACCTTTTCTGAGTGCTCGGTCCCAGGAAGCGTGCAAAAGGAATGAACAATGGGAAGCACTACACCGTGTCGAACTCACGAAAAGATGAAAGAACAATTCATACGAGGAAATGGCAATTCCAAGGATGCAACAAGACAAGCCAACGATTGCAAGTGACTTTCAAAAAAAAGCTTTATCTCTTCAACGGGCAAATTTTTGAAAGATCACTATAAAAGGTGAGGAATGACTCACGAGAGAAGGTGACCCGAACTACGAACATTCAAGAAATCAATCAAATTATAACGAGAAATACTCTCAAATCATTCAAGATTAATCCTCAAGCCTACATTACGAAGCACATCAATCCAACACTCACTGTGAAGGAAAGATAACTTCAATCAGTTGAAGATGAAACGTTTGAAGAAAAGGGGTCTACATTCCACGAAGGATTGTAGGAAGGTTCAAGGTCGAACCAAGTCTTAAGCTTTTGGAGGGCTTCGTGATCAAATCCAAAGAGCTTGAGCAAGTGAGTTGTAGTAAAAGCAAAGCTTGCCTGTGAAGAAGCGAGTCGTAAGAGAAGCCCCGGTGAGTGATCAAGGCGTCTCATGAGTCCCAAAGGATCAAGTCATTTGTGTGATCAAGACTTGTATCGGGACTGTTACCACTTTGTAAACCGATCATTACCTAGTGGATTCCTCCGGGAGTTGGAGAAGAGAGGAGTAGAAGAATTACCCCATCTTCGAACCTCTATAAAAATTTCACCTGTGTCATTTACATTTCAAAGCATTTTAATTCTGCATTTTTAATCGCCTTTATATATCTTTGATAAATTTGCTATCCATTTGATAATACAAGCACTAAACCCAAAGACTAAACTCTTACTTAATCAAACTTAAGGGTGTTAAGTCTTCCTTTGAAAACAAAACCACAGTTGAGTTAATTTAGAGTCAACAGTGAGTTATTCCATCAATGCTCGATTGAGTGTTGAGAGACTAACTCTCCGATTGACTAAATCGATATGTCCATCAAGGACACAGTTTCTGTTGTGAAGAATCAACTCTGTATATTTAAAAGGACTAAATCGAAAATTTGGTAAGGTTTATTCAACTCCCCCCCCCTTCTAAACCTTACACTTACACCCCTTGGGACCTACAATAATTGTTGTATACAATTAATAAATTGATGATATTTAATCCTATAGATACAATAAGTATTTATTATTTTTCTAATCAATCTTATAGATATAATGAACTATTGATTGGAATTTTTTAAAATTGAGCCCTGGTAAAATAATTGGCGGTATCTAATTGTACTTTTCTTCATAAACAATATTTATTAATATTTTATTAATTGAATTTGAAAATACTATGTTAACGGATAATTGACAAGATGTTTAAGAAAAAAAATGAGAAAATCGCACTTCAAGATTAAAGATTTATAATGTATTACTTTTTAATAAACAAGACAATAATTGGTCAATGGGACATTTTTTTCTATTTACAAGAGAGTATAATTGTATAATTGGACAACACCGTATTAGCTTAAGAAAAACAATTGATTGAAATATTTATAAAACTTTAAAATAGTATATTTATTGCTCGGAAATATTGTATATATCTCTTTCATATATTGATTGAAATATTTTTTTCTACTGCCAAATTCCATTTATATTTAAATTAATTTTGGATTATGGACTTTTTTATGGATGATTTGGAAAATATTTTGTTATTAATAAGATGTTTGATTTTTATATCAATGCTTTCGAAGGAACATCTGGATTTTTATTTCATATTGATTCAATTGTTTTGCAATATTTATTTATTATATTTATTTTTGAAATATTGGTATTTTCAGAAGTGTGAACAAATACTAATTAAGTTCAGTCCAGAAAAATGAATTATCTTCTAATTGGTCAACTGATCAACGTTGGTGTTAAATTTGTTGATAATTTGCTTAATTAATAATAATTAACAACTCTAATTACTAATAAAATTACTATATATATGATATAACTAAGACAACTCAATCAGGAAAAAAAAAGAATAAAAAAAGAAAAGATATAAAATAAGATACAATTTTGGACAAATCAATCCAAATATTCTCCTAACCAATACGTGTTTTGGAGTTATCCAAAATTAGCGGTGCTTTGATTTGGTAAGTCAATTGCAAGAATCTTTAGTAATATAAATATTTTATTGGTTAATTGTTTTTCGGTCATGATTGTATATTTATTGAGATTTGGAAATTTAGAAATTCTATAATCAATCCTATAATTGTCCTATACAATCAATGAATTGAGTGTAATCATTATTATAGATACAATAATTATTTATTATTGTATTTATTCCATCTATAGATACCATCAACTATTGATTGAAAGAATTTTAAAACTAAGTCTTTGGTAGAACAATTGTATTATAGATACAATAATTATTTGTTATTGTATTTATTCCATCTAGATACCATCAACTATTGATTGAAAGAATTTTAAAACTAAGTCTTTGGTAGAACAATTGAGAGTATCTACTTATATTTTTTAATCGAATTTGACTATGCTACACACAACGGATAATTGACAAGAAGTTTAAAAAAATTAAGAAAATCGTACCTTATGATTAAAGATTAGTCAATTTAGAAAAATGTATTAACTTAAAAAAAAAAGACAATTTTTTCTTAATTTCCAAGGATGCACAAGTTTATGATTGGACAACAATATATTACCTTAATTAAGAAAAACAACTAATTAAAATATTTACAAATCTAAAACTGGTAACAAATATTTGATTGTTTGAAAATTGTACATTTCTCTTTCATATCTTGATATGACATTAATAAAACTAATCAAATTGGCGTTAAATAATTGACATAATCAATCAATACTACAATTGTTCTATAAAATCAATCATACAATTACTTAATTGGTATCTGTAATCAATTAGTATGTATTATTTTTTATAGTTTATTAACTATAACTCTAGAAAACAATCATAGAATTGATGGTGCTTTACTTTGGTAAATCAATATTGGAAGATGAAATAATCAATATCTAGCGACCAATGTATGTTTTGGAGTTATCTAAAATTTACGGTGTTTTGCTTTGGTAAGTCAATAGAAAGATTTTCTGTAATGAAAATAATGTGTTGTTAACTCAATATATGATAATTAATAATTATATTGTCAACCGATGCCATTTAATAAATTGTTGTAGAATCAATTATATAATCATATATATAGGATTAATCAATTGGTGTTACATTTTAAAATAAACTTCCCAGTTAAATTTTTTTGGATTGTCAAACTTCCCAATGTATTCTATCATTTTTTTCGATTGATTAACGATTCACATCAATCCATTGTTGGTCAAAACGAGAAAACTCATGGGGTTTACATACATCTATTGAAAATAAATGTCAAAGAATGAATATTGATTTCAATTGTACTATTTCTATACCCTGTTTTCAGTTATATCATATTTATGTTCGTAAGTTTTTTTAGTGGATTACCTTGATATTGCTGTAAAATTTATGTTAATACTACCAACGTTTATATCAATGACATAATAGTTCATTTTAAGTTTTATTCACGATTTTTTCTACCATATTGAATAATATCTCAATTTATATTTTTGATTAACAATGTGAAGTATTCATTTTTTTCAAAAGTACAAATACAATATAAAAATACATGTCTCACAAATTATATATAATTGTTTATAGAGAGGTGTGTGAGAAAGAAAGGGAATAATTTAGAGACATGCATAAATTGAGGGATAATTCTGAACAAGTTGAATTAGAAGTTTATAGTAGAAAATATAAAATTGATAGATAAATTAATTTTTATTTTTAATAACCTTATACAAATATTACTATTAAAATAAAGTAATAAATACCAGTTCATGTTAATAGATATTATAAAACAATAATATTAATATAAAAATATACGTGCAACGCAGAGGGTGAATTACTAGTATATACATATTCCAAGTGCGAGTCCAATCATAATAAAGTGCAACCTCTTCGATTGAGGCCAATAATATCCATTATGCAGGGGCGGACCTACCTTAGTAGGGAGGGGGGCCCTGGCCCCCCCAATATTTTTTTCATTTTTTTATTTTTATATGTAATTTTTGTGATTAATTCTATTTGGCCACCCTTATTTTTTTCTGTAAAATGAAAAAGCACGTCAATTTGTGTTGTAATTATGTATTTTGTGATATTTAACGAAGAATATTGACATTGTATTCAATACAAATCAGTGTTGTAAAAATTGGCCTAGGCGGCCAGCTTTGCTAAAATCGGTGCAAAAAATCGTGTTGGCTAAAAATCAGCCTACGGTCAAACAATCCGGTCTAGGTACTTGACATGCGATCAAAAAACCGGTTCTAAGCGTCCTCCTAGGAGGGTCTAGGCTGCAAAAATCGGCCCCCCTCAATATCAAATCCTGGTTCCGCCCCTGCCATTATGAGAATTATTCTCCTAAATTGATTGAGGGAAATGGATACGAGAAAAGCAAAAAAGAAAAAAAATCATTATTTCGTTTATGGTTTTATTTTTCAAACTTATGTTATATACTATCTTATTACTTAGAAAATAAACGGCAGGTTTCGGCAAATTACAAGAAAATTCAAAGATGTTTCAAAATTATATAAAACCCCATCAAATTGATTATGTTTTAAATTTGAGAGTTTAATTGTAATATTTTTGTAAATATCAGGGAGGGTTGTGAAATATTTTTTGCTTACCAAAGGAGAAAATGTAAGACGGAATCAAACCTTAAATTTTTTTTATTTATAATTTTAAAAAATCTCTCAGATATTTTGTAATTATCCCACAACCTCAGAAAAGTTTTTGTAGTTATCCCTAAAAATATAAGTGTGAACTTTTTAAAATTGGAGAATTTCGTGAGAGGACCTAGATTTAAGAAAATACACCACTTTAAGGCGGATCCTAGTGAGTAAAGTTGAAATTTTGGGCCTTAATGTGATATATTTCCTTAAATTTGGGTTTCATTATGAAATTCTCCCTTTTAAAATTGAGGGCACCATTTGGCATATTTGAAGTTGACCACATCCCGAAATCTCAAGTTTGACAATTGAACAACCCGATAAGCTTTAGAGCATTCTCAAGAAACTCTCCAATTGAGGAAGAAAACTCTTTATTTTGAAGAGTCATCCATAAAAATAATCTCCAACAAACTTTAGATAATAAGTTTTCACTCTCTAAATTTGGAGAGCCAAAACAACTCTCCATAATCAATTGTATTAAATGATTCATTATTTCCAATATCCTATTTGTTGTTTTCTACACTTTTAATGATCATTTTTAAAAGTAATTTCCAAAAATCACACACATTTTGAAATAGAGAGCAAAATACAAAGTATGTATTGAAAGATGTCAAAAATATCACTCTTTAAATTTAAAGATGCTGTTACATTTGCTTTTTGTGTAGGGTTCTAGTCAACTAGCTAAAAGATAATATTAAGATTGAAATAAATGAATGAGGTAATTAAAATGTTGTCTTTAATTCTTCAGAACCACCTAAACAATCTCAAAATATGAAATGAAAAATTTCTTTTACATGTATAACTTGGCTGCAGAAATAAACAATCTACCTCAACCCTATTACACAGTTGTAGCACTCTACATTGAGTTTAAAATCCAATTCAAATTCAATTTTCTCTAACATTCCTTAATTATTAAACTTTAATTCCAAAAAAAGAAAATAAATAATTAAAATCAAACTGGGTCCTGCAGATATAGTAAAATTATAATATGGCAACTGAAACATTGAATTACTATATAGTAAAATAAAATCAAGATGGAGCCAGAAAATAAAAATTGAGGGACGATACTAATTTTGTTTTTTAGAAAAAAATAGATTAAGGTACTTTTAAATTTGTAAAATAATAAAAAATTAACATTTATCTATGTCTAATTTTGAAAATTTTATGAAGTTGAGGGAGATAAAGCCAGTACTCCCCCGTCTTGAATAAAATGATTACAAGGGTTGTTAGTCAAAGTTATAATAGAGTACTTTTTCCTTGGGTGTCAATTGAGGTCATAGAGTAGGATCTTGTTTGATTTTGAGTTAATTTTTGGGTTATGCTCAAATACATCAAGAATTAAGAAACCGACAACTATATATGTTTTAGACAAATTGGTAATTTCGTATCAGATTTGTGTTAGTCGTGTTCGTGTTTCTCTCAATAACTTCAGGTGAAGTTCATATTGGATCAGAATTGACACCCTTACTTTTTTCATCCAAACTGCAAATTATTGGATTTTTTTCTCGTTTTTCATTTGGGATTGGAAGAGAGTAGAAGGCGTTGGTAGTGGCGGACACTGTACTACATTTTGACAAATCAAAGGATGCAGTCATTAGCATAATATAAACTTGTCCACTCTTTGTTTCTCCATTTATGATCACTACAATTCATTGCCAATTAAGACACTAATCTCAATTATGCATCCATATATAATGAACAAAATTCTATCTTATTTATTAATTTCTTTTTGGTAATCTATTACAAGTGATTTTCGGTCGAGATTTCAGCAATTCCATCATATCAAATCGCAACTAGGATGGTATTGATGAACTCGAAACCCTTTCTTTTTGCAACGGGTCAAAAGATGAATGATGCCAATCGATTGAAGCATTGAATAGTATTTTTGTTTGATTCGAGACTAAAAATATTTAAATTTAAATTAAAAAATTAAAACATAAATTTATTAATTAATCTACATAATATTTTGATATAATAATTATTTTAAACTTTTTTTAACACATTATGGTAAATTTGAAATCTAACTTATAAAGTAAGTTTTATTTAAATTCTTTCATTAATCTTTTTTTTTCTTCAAATAGATACAATCTTATTAATTTCTTGATATAGTTTCTTAAGATGTGAAACATATATTGATTATAAGCAGGTGTTGATAGATAGATTTCCAGTAAGCTGCTGTCATTTCAGCTAAACTTACGTCCTTATTCTATTGTCTTGTTCTAAACGGCCCCATATAATTTCTTTCTTTTTTCTTTCTCTCAGTAATTAATACTCTTTTTAACTTTTAATCGATTTTCTTTTTTATTAAAATAAAGGATTAATCACAAAAGCATCCATTGCTGTGAAAAAAAAAAAAAAACAAAAGCATCCATTGTAATTCCATCTATTTTAAAAAATTATCCTTCCATGTTCCAAGGCCAATTCCGCGTTATTTTTTATTCTAATTGAATATTTATAATAAAAATATTTTTATTTATCTTATATTATATATATGTTGATATAAGTGGCCCATTGTTAGGCCCATTTCTGTTTGCCCAAAAATGGCAGCCCAAGACCAAAGCCACCAGCCCAATCCATTAACCCATATGTTGACTCGGATCCTGGAGTCGGATCGCGGGATCCGGATTTATCATCCGCGGATCCTTCTGGCTTGATCTGGTCCGTTGATCTCTGTTGAATCTGAGCCGTTGAATCCTTGTCTATTTAATGGTACTATGCTGAAACCCTAATTCATTATTCTTGTCTTCAGTTTCTCTCTCATCTCTCCACTCTCTCGAACGTTCTCGCTTTGTGCTATTCTCTCTCTCTCTCTAAAACTCCGAGTTCGGGCCGGATTTCTTTGGGGTTTTGTGTGTGAGAGGTGAGATCTTTGTGCTTGCTGTCTTGTTCACCAACTCTGTGTACAAGATCCTTTTTCTGAGTGGATTAGGGTTTTGGTTGGTTCGATTCCGATCTAGGGTTTCTTGGTGGAAAGGCTGAGAGGTTTAGTCTTGTGGCGAGGCTTTTGTGGCTTCTTCCTTGGTTCTCTGGGTTGTGATTCGTGGTGACAGATTCTAAAGGGTTTACTAAAGTCCCCTGAGCCGAATCTTTCATATTCGGATCTTAGGGTTTTATCCCTTTACGATTGTTCTTATTTTTACTTGTAACTTTTGATTTCATTCTTTGTACTTTACATTACGCAACCGAGTCAGAGTATATTTGTATTAATAGGCTTTTGATTGAGTCTGTAATATTTGGTTATTCGGTACTCCGTGTATCGATCTATTTAGAGGCAGATAGATACCCAACAGTGGTATCAGAGCACCTATCTGCCTCATGGTGGGTTGGTGCTTCTGGTTCTTGAGCTTCTTGGTGATCTTGTGGCTCCCTGGTGTACTTAGTTGTGGTGAGAACCCGGGGACGGGCTCTGGTTGTAAGATTCTCTCTACCCTTTCTCTCTTATTTACTTTCAGTTAGTACTTAGTTTAGAGAAACCCTAAGCATTAGCCTCTTGACCCTGTGCCTTGAGTGCAGTGGAATCCTGAGGTACGAAGGGAATCCACCTAGCTTTACTTTCTATTGATCTTGGTTCTCTTGGACTCTGTGTGGTCCTGTGTGCCTTTTCTTGCTTACCTTGCTCTGTGCTGGACTCTGTGTGGTCCATTATTTGCCCCTTATTTTCTGCTGTGATTGGACTCTGTGTGGTCCACTATATACATTGCCTTTTTGTGTTATTTGATATTTGTGATACCTGGTTTGTGCTATATTCTTGTGATATCCTCTGTGGCTTTATCGTGAATACGGGTGGTGCATCTGGTTATCATTTGGAACCCTTTAATGGGAAAAGTGATTTTTCTATTTGGCAACAAAAATGAAGGGGATTTTAATTCAGTGAGAAATGTTTTAAAGCTATTGATCAAAAGTACTCGATAAAGATCTTCTTTGAAATAAAATCGAACTTGATGAATTTGCTTACTCATCCATTATCCTTAATTTGTCGATCTTTGTTTTGAGAAAAGTTGGCAAGTTAACTTCTGCCAAAGCCCTTTGGGAAAAATTGCAAGAACTTTACACCTGAAACCTCCCTACCCTCAAAACTCTTTCTGCTTGAAAAGTTTTTTAGATTCAAACTTGATTTGACTAAGGATATGGATGAGAACTTGGATGTTTTTACAAAATTGATACAAGATATCAAACTTACTAGTGATAAAAACATTGATGATTATACCCCTATTGTGTTGCTAAATGCCATCCCTGATTCTTATGCTGATGTGAAATCTGCCATTAAGTATGGTAGAGACTCTATTACCCTTGATACTGTGATTAATGACCTTAAGAGTAAGAAATTAGATCTGAAAATATCCAAGGGGAATTAACAGAGGTCAGGGAAGGTTATGCATGTCAGGGGTAGACCTCAGAATAGGAGGAATGGGAATAACAATAACAGAAACTCTAGTAGAAAAAGGAGTAAAAGCAGAGGGAGGTTCAGTTCTAGACCTAAGAACAATAGGAAGTGTTATAACTGTGGTGAACATGGCCATTACATAAAAGAATGTACTAAACCCATGAATAACCAGAACAACAATCGAAACAATAATCAGAATAACAAAAACCAAACCAATGATTCTGTGAACTTGACAACTGGTAATGATCACATGGGTGATGTGTTTATGGTGCATGAAGTGCATGATTCTGTGAATGTTGTGCCTTCAAATTCTTTCAGTGAAAATGATTGGCTTATTGACTCTGCTTGCACATTTCACATGACACCTTTTAAACACTTATTTGCCTCATATGCTTCTATGCAAGATGGATCTGTTTCTATGGCAAATGATAAGAAATGTCAAGTGATTGGTGTTGGGACTGTGTGCTTGAAACTTGATTCTGGTTTTGTTTTGACTCTAAATGATGTAAGGCATGTTCCTGATCTGTCTAACAACTTGATCTCATGTGTTATGCTTGAGCATGATGGTTATGAGGGAAGATGGGGTAAGGGTTTGATGAAAATCATGAAAGGTTCCTTATTATTGCTAAAGTGAAAAGAAAAGGAACTTGTATGTTTGTAATCTTTGAGTCATGTCTCTTGCATGCTAAATTGTGAACAATGTGAACTCTATGACCAATGTGAACTCGTGATTGATAAAGCGAACTTTGCCATAAAAGGCTTGGTCATATAAGTTCTAAAGGTCTTGAATTGTTGCATAAAGAAGGATGTTTTGGAAATGATAAACTTACTTGTGTTCCCTTCTGTGACTCATGCATTTATGGTAAACAACAAAGAGTCAGTTTCCCTACTTCATCTTATCCTAAACAATCTTCATGCACTGATATTCTTGAATACTTACATGCTGATGTTTGGGGCCCTGCTAGTGTTCCTACACATGGTGGGAACATGTATTTTCTATCTGTGATTGATGATTTTTCAAGAAAAGTGTTTGTATATCTTATGAAAAACAAGTCTGATGTTTTTGAAAAACTTCAAAATTGGAAAATCTTGATAGAAAATCAGACTGGAAAGAAAATTAAGTACTTTGAACTGATAATGGGTTGGAATTTTGGAACCAACTCATTGATCAACTTTGTGTTGATTCAGGCATTGTAAGGCACAAATCAGTGCCTTACACCCCTCAGCAAAATGGGGTTGCTGAGAGAATGAACAGAACTCTTTTGGAAAGGGTGAGAAGTATGTTAAGTACATCCGGACTTTCCAAAAGTTCAGGGTGGGTTGTTCATCTGTTTGCTTATGTGATTAATAGATCACCATCTGTGCCTTTGTAAGGAAAATACCCTGAACAAGTTTGGTGCAGTAAACTTTGTGGACTTTTCAAATTTAAAAATTTTTGGTCATTTGACCTTTGTCCACCAAAAGGTTGACAAACTTGATCCAAGATCTTTAAAATGTATTTTTGGGATACCCTGATGGGGTTAAAGGGCACAGATTATGGTCTAAATCTGAAAATGGTTTTAAAGTCTTTGATTAGCGGGGATGTGGCTTTTAATGAAAATGAGTTTCCTGCCTTGATGTTTCTAAAACTGCTTCTGAAAACCAAAACCCCACTACTCCTAATAAGGTGGAGCTTTCTAATGTGCCTGCTATCTCTGTGAATGATAACTCGATATGATTGATCTTTGAGCATGATCCTGTGAATGCTAATGATGTGCACAATGATATTGAGAATGATAATTTGAATTGAATGATAATGAGCATGATGAATTTCCCCTTGTTGATCTTGAATTGAATCATGAGCATCTTTGAAAATGATAACTTGAATGATTATGTGTTAACAAGAGATAGAACAAGAAGGAACATTAGAATCCCTAATAAGTTTCTTTGATTTTCATTAACTTCTTATGTGTTTTCAGTGTTTGAATCAATTGAAAATTCTGATCCTAAAACCTATCTTGATCTTGTGAACTCGTGAATTCGTGAAATGGTGAGTGCTATGCAAGATGAAATGACTTCTTTGTATGTGAATAACACACCGGGAACTTGTCCCAAAACACGTTAAGTGTTCCATTGTTGATTGTAAATGGTTGTTTAAAATCAAACAAGAGAATGAAGGTGTTAGATATAAAGCTAGATTAGTTGCAAAAGGTTTTACTCAAAAAGAAGGTATTGATTACCGAGATTTTTGCACCTGTTGTGAAGTTTGTAAGCGTGAGAATTATGCTAGCTTTAGTGGCTCGGTTTATTTGGGAACTAAAACAACTTGATGTTAAAGCGCTTTTTTACATGGTGATTTGGAAGAACAAATTTTTATGAAACAACTCGAAGGTTTTGAAGACAAATCCAAACCTAACCATGTATGTTTCTTTGAAAAAAGTCTTCGTATGGTTTAAAGCAATCACCAAAGTGGAATAAAAATTTTGACAGTGCATGCTTGATTTGAAATGTGCAGAAGCAAATTTGACCATTGCCTGTATTTCACACTTGATGCTATGTCTCCTGTTTTTCTTGCCGATCTATGTGGATGATATGCTTTTGATGGACCATGTATTAAGCTTTATTGATCATGTTAAAAACGCTTAAGTGCTAAATTTGACATGAAATTCTTAGGTGATGCTAAGAAAATACTTGGTATGAATATTGATAGGGATAGAAATAACTCTGTGCTCTATCTTCATCAATCTTCATATGTTGAGAAAATTTTACAAAAATTCTCTATGAGTAATGCAAAATGTGAATGTCCCTTTTTGCTCACTTTGTGTTAAGTAGGGATCGAGTCCCCTAAAGCGATCTTGAAATATCTTCTATGCAAAAACATTCCTTATGCTAATGCCATTGGATGCATTATGTACTTAATGGTTAGTACTAGACTGACATTGCCTATGTTGTTTCTTGCCTTAGTAGATTTATGTCTAATCCTGGTTTTGGTGCATTGGAATGCTTTGAAGTGGTTATTGAGATATCTTAGACATTCAAGCGATTATTGCCTTAAATTTTCTAAATGTGAAAATGGTGTTGTTTTAAAAGGATATGTGGATTCCAACTATGCAAATGATAAAGATAAAGAAAATCAACTACCTCTTATGTTTTCACTCTGTGTGGTTCTTGTATAAGTTGAAAATCCCATTGCAACACATTGTGGCCCATCTACCACGAGTCGAGAATATGTTGCGATTCATCAAGCTTTAAAAGAAGCCTTATGGCTAAAATGACTTGTTTCTGAAATTGGTTTTCTAAAACAAAATGTTGTTGTATTTTCTGACTCCCAATCTGGTATTGACTTTGTAGGAACCCATTTTTTCATGACAAAACAAAACATATTGATGTTAGATTTCATTTTATAAGGGATATTGTTTCTAAAGGCCTTATCTGTCTTGAAAAAATGGCATCTGAATACAACCCGGCTGATATGGGTACTAAGTGTCTACCCTTATCAAAGTTCAAAACTTGTTTGAAAATTGAATTTTGACTTTGGTGATTGATTACCGGTTAGTTACCCTCTATGTTGGGTTTAACAGTTACTGTGTGTTTCTGTTGAATCCAAAACTGTTGAGTTAATGTTTGCTGTGTGCTTATATTAATTCAATGGGGGAACTTGACTTGCTGTGTGCTTGTTGAGATCCTTTTTTAAGTTACAATTAGCTTTAGTGCTTATGTAACTCAAGTCCTTCTTGGCTTCAGTGCTAGGAAGGCAATCGGCGATGATGATAACTGGTATTTTCCATCGATGTCTAATTGAATCACAGAATGAGCCTAGGTGGAGATTGTTGATATAAGTGGCCCGTTGTTAGGCCCATTTCTGTTTGCCCAAAAATGGCAGCCCAAGACCAAAGCCACCAGCCCAATCCATTAACCCATATGTTGACTCGGGTCCTGGAGTCAGATCGCGGGATCCGGATTTATCATCCGTGGATCCTTCTGGCTTGATCTGGTCCATTGATCTCTGTTGAATCTGAGCCGTTGAATCCTTGTCTATTTAATGGTACTATGCTGAAACCCTAATTCATTATTCTTGTCTTCAGTTTCTCTCTCATCTCTCCAGCTCTCTCGAACCTTCTCTACTTTGTGCTATTCTCTCTCTCTCTCTCTAAAACTCCAGTTCCTGGCTGGATTTCTTTGGGGTTTTCTGTGTGTGAGAGGTGAGATCTTTGTGCTTGCTGTCTTGTTCACCAACTCTGTGTACAAGATCCTTTTTACGGGAGTGGATTAGGGTTTTGGTTGGTTCGATTCCGATCTAGGGTTTCTTGGGTTTCTTGGTGGAAAGGCTGAGAGGTTTAGTCTTGTGGCGAGGCTTTTGTGGCTTCTTCCTTGGTTCTCTGGGTTGTGATTCGTGGTAGTGGTTCTAAAGGGTTTACGGTCCCCGGCGAATCTTTCATATTCGGATCTTATGGTTTTATCCCTTTTACAGTTGTTCTTATTTTTACTTGTAACTTTTGATTTCATTCTTTGTACTTTACATTCTGCAATCGAGTCTAGAGTATATTTGTATTAATAGGCTTTGATTGAGTCTGTAATATTTGGTTATTCGGTACTCCGTGTATCGATCTATTTAGAGGCAGATAGATACCCAACAATATAAATTTTTAAATAAAATATTTATTTAAAACACTCTTCCTTCAACTATGCTCTGTGTGGTTGGACAATGACACGAGAACAAGCCGATGCAGATGCTTATGTAATCTTAGGAATTATTTTGGTTTTTGGAATACCTGCACCTGCATTAATAGATTCAAGATCTATATATTCATTTATGTTAGCAAATATGGGTCGAAACTTATTGCACATATAAGGTGGATCAAATATACTCTTTTGCAGTGGAACTGTCGATCCTTATAGCTAGGATTAGGTCCGTCTACAAGCCTCCTTTTGATTGAACCGTGAACAATGAACGACTCGTAGATTGGTTGAATCACGAATAAGATCACAAACTGTCTTTCTCGTTGGTGTAAATAACTACTATAGTTATTCATTTTGATGTGCACACCTTAAACCATTGAAAAACTTTGGTGATGCTCCAAGAAGAAACCATAGAGAGAAATTTTAGGAAAGAGATTATTTATTCTATATGAGGGGACGACTTTTCCATTTTTTCTGATATTGTACGGAGAGATATATCGAGATATATCTCAATCACATATCCCATTTAAAGTCCTAATGGGAGAGGTTTCTAGTTAAACCTCATCTAAATAGGACCCCCTATTATCTCAAATATGGATGCAACCTAATTGGATAAACAATAATTCGTATGGGTTATATTACCAAACAATTAATGATATACAAATATTATTTAATATATGAAAATTTTCAAAAAATAAAATAAGACTCCCTATTATCTCAAATAGGATGCAACCTAATTGCACCCAATATCTCCCACTCATACATATTTGACTCGACTCATTCAAATCACATCCTTATAGCTCTCATCTCACGTCTCTTCTTTCATAAAGGAAATAAGGCGTGTGACCAAGCGAGAAAGTATAGGTGAAGAGAGTTATATTAAGTCATCACCAAACTAACATAACCCTACGACTATGTATCTCAAACCAAGTGGTCATACCCAGTCAAATATATCTAGATCCATCAATGAAATAAATAGCTAGAGCATGCTCGACTCACTCAAATATGTTTCTATATTCATGACTAGTCAAACACATTTCAATATAGTCGCCCGGGTTATGAATCATAGAACATAAGTGCATTACCAACTTAATTCTTCCTCGACCCCACATGTCAATCAGCTTAGTCTTGACATATTTCCTAGACATGCTCTGACAGACCGTATCACACATAGCTATTGGTTACATGCTAAAGTAGGATCATCAAGCTTACACCTCATGACATGGTCCAAAGTCCCAAAGGGTACAAGAAAATAATATTGGCTCACACAGTGACGAAGCATGGACCCATTCAATCACTTTCCCATAGGTGGTCGCCTCAAAGCACATGTAGTATGAATACATGCTATGATGGAGCTTCCACTCAATTTAGGCATGTCATGCTCTAGACATCATACAAATCTTAATCCAATCGATATTCAGCGCCCGATCTGCGTACTGCTCGTAGTTACTCCCAAAGTATCATACGATAGTTCGCACATTCGGCTACAAACAAGCTTTTATGAACTTTAGACATAATAATCTATCAACTTGGACCTCATCATAAAGTCATCTTGAAGTTTATGAAGTTTGAAGATACTTCATAATATTGTAAAATCATGCATTTGAATTTCAGATTCTCGTATGACTCAAAGTCAATCTTTTTGACTTGTTTAAGGTATTAGATTTAGAATATTTTAAGGGGAAAAAAAAAATCATATTTTGGTTTCTATTTTTTGATGATGAATTTGTGGGATTTCGGGATACTATTCGTGTTATTCCATACTATTAGCGGCGCGGTGAATTGAACTTCGCCATCCAGTTTTTTATGGCGTGGTTGCATCTCACCACCACCACCGATGCCACCTTTTTCCCAATACATCTACATTTTAATCACATCCAATCTAGTACACCGCCACAGAGGGGAGCCGCAATGCATGACAACCGATCTAGTACTTCGCAGCCTACATCGCCCACTCCATCATCTGCGATGGTCTTCTTCGCAGGGTTCTGGGCGTCGATGAAGGCGGCACGATCCAAGAGCTGTCTTGGGCCAACAGCCGTGAACTTTGGATTTGATATTGGACTCAGATTTGGCGGCGGACGGACGCAAAACGCGACAGCTGAACTCGCTTGTATGGACTTCTTTTGCGGTGATGAAGCTTTCTGGTGCCTGGGCTGAAGTTCCTGGAGATCCGGCGGTCATTTTTCCAGTGAAGGTGGTTGACGGGACGGTGTCACGGTGGCCATGGTGTCTGTTGTGTGGGAAAGACAAATTCTAGGGCTCATTCTTTGGACTCAAGCTAAAAAGTTAATGGGCCTATGTTACAGATCTTGGGTTGATTTTTATTAATCCGGATTTAAGGTGTAATTGGGTGTAATTTTGTGAATCCAACTACAGTTGGATATTGGGCCTAATTTTATTTTAGGTCCTCAAATCTATATAAGGTTTTGAGTTTTGAACTTGATTAATTTGAAACCAAAATTCAAAGAAGAAAAATTTTGGATTTATAAATTTGGACCTAAGGTATTGGGTCATTAAGGGGTAAATTAATTAACCCATAAAATTTGGATTACTTTTAAATTTTATTCAAATACAATCCTACGGAATTTGACCCAAATATGGTTAAAACCCAATAAAGAAAATCAAAGTTTGATTTTATGGCAATTTGATTTTTCAGGCTTTAATCAAAATAATGAATTAAGATATGGGTTTAATTTATTTTAGTCTGAAATCTATATGGTTTAATTTTGGGCGTAAAATTTTGGAATTGAACTTGACTTGGATTTGATTAACATTTAGTTAGATTTATGATCCAATCTGGTTATCTAGGTTGTTAAATTTAAATAACGTTGGATTTAAAGTCTTATTTAGTTTTCCTTAGAAGCTTAGACTTTATATTCAAATAAGGTTAATTTTAAAATCAAGTTCACATAAAATTGAATTGAGTCCTAATTTAGTATTTTAGGCTTTAAATTCAAGTAATTATGGATTTTTGGCTTATGGTTAGGGCTTACCTTATTGGGTCATAAAGTATAGATAGATTTATTCCGATCCGTGAGGATTTAATTCAATTTAAACCTGGATTGGATCTAGATTTAAATATATAAAGGATACGACAATTATAATCCTGATATATTAAATTTTTATTTAGTGAGCGAATCTTATCTTTATATTTCGAGCTAAATTTATTTAGCATGTCGGTAAAGTGATTTCTGTTACTAAATTTATTTTGAAATATTAGATTTAGGTAAATTTTTTGCAATTTGTCTATATCTATGCGGATAATAATCAGCCAAAAGAAGGTTGTGTCCGGCCAGATAATAGACATATGAGGTAAAATTGGGATTATATTATATTTTTTTGTCTGATATTTCAAAATAATTTATATGAAACAATATGTTGCCAAAGTAACATTTATTGTGTAAAGTTTTTTTTTTTTTTTGAAATATTAAGATGTGTATGTCCGTTATTTATGCGAATAATGATCGACCCAAAGGAAGTTCATTATTTGGCCGAATAATAGACATACATGTGGTAACAAATGTGATGATTATTAGGTTATCCATGTAAAAAATAATCGGCCCAAAGAAAGGTTATTGTTTGAGAGGACTTCTTGTCAGTGTTTAATTACCACATTTGAGAGTACGACTTACAATTTATGTTCTTATCCAAAGACTGAACATCAATTATGGTTAGGTATCTCAAGATGAGCCCACTGTTATTTTCTAATGTCATGCATAAGTATGCATTTCCTGTTATTATTTTATGACATGATTAATAGTGAGCATTTTAATTTTATTCTCTGAATTAAATTTCAGCTCGTATTTGTAAAGTATATGTCTATATGAATTTTATTTATGTTGTTATTTCACTGTATTAAATCATTTGGGGTATTATGTTTTATGGGGTTAGTGCTAAGGTGTTCCTTAAAGCAATTGACTGAAACAAGTATTATCTTGACTAATCTTATTTCAATAAGGTATAAGTAAAAATGGAACATACAGGAGTACATTAGGATGTGTCTTTCTCGCTTCAAAGTAGTTTATAAAGTTAGAATTCTCTATGGTTTTATTCATTCTCTTGTACAATAAGGATTTTGAGGCAAGTTACAACACTGTAAAGATTGAAATGACTCTTCATACGATCATGTCTCGTTGTACGAGAAAAAAATTTGATCGAGAAAACACCAAAAGAACTCACTTAGCAACTACCACTCATGATATAGATATAAAGCTTGTAGTTGGGACACCACAAACATAATGCATAGTAAACGGGATGAGGAATTTACATGTTACTTCTGTAAGAAGGGTGGTTACATAAAAGAAATGTCTTAAGTATGTCGTGTTCAAGTTTGCTTCTCACTTTGGATTATGTTTTGTTCAGTCTTGTTTTGCACCTAGACATACTTTGTGAGTAGACATTGGTTCTATTACTCACATATGTTTTAGGCAAAGTTATTTGTGCAACTAATTACAAATTGATGCTGAAAAATGCATCTGTCGGGGAAACGACAAAACAATTGAAGTTGAGACTACAGATTTGGGTTTATCATTGATGATAAGGTTATTTTGAATTTTGAAGAGACTTTGGGATTTTATTCTATTTCAAAATTGAGCAAATTTTTGTTATAATTGTTCAATTTTGGAAATAGTAATTTTGCTCTCTTTCAATATTCATGCTGGATATTATTATCTCATTTACTGAAGTTTTGCGCCCTAGTTCATATGGTACAAAACATATGAAACAATAAGTGAATTAAGAATGTGGTAAGAAGAATGATTAATCATTCTTTCTTACTGCAAACTCAGAGAGAAGTACTAAGGATTACAACATGAATTATTAATAGCGTTCTAAACTAAGCAGGAGCTAGCTAAAGCCCCTTATGGACTATGAATATGTGAACATTCGATATCGGATATTTGCATATTTGGGGTTGTTCGACTAAGATAAGGTCTTCGTCCTAATAAGAGCAATTGGACGCAAGAACTATTATTAGTTGTTGCTTGTTAGATACTCTATAAAGTCTTTTGGAGATGGGAAATATGAAGTTTCTTGAGGAAGTTCAGTTTTAGGTGATATAAGATTACAAACATTATCTTGAAAGAGGAATTTAATTTTTCTCTACAGTTGCAATTGATAATGATTAGGCTTTCATTTCTAAAATTGTTCAAGATGCAAATTTGGATTATCAAGATAATGTTAAGGAAAATCCTATCCGAAATAAGATAATGTTTCTAAAGGACAAACTCAACAACCTAAAGAATGGATGCCATGACAAATTGGATGAAATTAATGAATGAAAATGATATTTCAGATCTCATCAAATTCTCTAAAGGTGTGAAGCTCATTGGTCATAGTTGAATATCAAGACCAAAGAAATTCAGAGATAATGTTGATTGATATGAGGTTTGTTATGTGATCAAGATTTTTATCAAAAGATATGCATTGATTATAAAGAAACTTTCATTTTGGATTCATCAAAATGTTTTAAATCAATATAGTACTCGTGGCTCAATTTGATTTTTAGCATTTTCTCGTTTATGGTAAACAATCATTGTTAAGTTTGTTTTGTTTGGTTTTGAGATATATAAAGTTGATAATTTTGTATATACCGTAGGTTTAGTGGGAGAAAATCCCATTGTTAAGGAACTTAAGTTCGATTCATTCAGTGCCCCAAGAATGAGTTAATATTTAAGATATATAAAAGACTAGTTATACATTAGGTATGGGAGGTCTTTTTTATTTTCAAGTATGTATGCATCCGGATATAACATCCATTGTATGATTATTTGACAGATATTAACCAAATGATGGATCATTTGGAAAGCAACCAATAAAAGGGTTGCAAAGTATTTTCAGAGAATAAAGGTTTATGCTCACTTATTGGTAATCAAATCTTTGGGAGATCATTTGATATTTCTGATTTCGATTTTATTTGGTGCCAATAAAGTAAAGAGGTCCAGTTTGGGCTATACTTAATTGTTAGTTGGATGAGCTATTTTGGAAAAGTGCCAAAGAGACACATATAACTCATTCCACAATGACAACTAAGTTTTAGTTTATTAAAGGGCATCTTATCAAGGGATATGGTTGTGAAATATTATCATTAGGTTGCACATCAAGGATGGTATTCATATACCAATAAAGTTAAAGTGATAATAAGTCGGCCTTATCATATTCTAACAACACTACTCTTGAAGTTGATTTACACATAGACATCAAGTTTCTTGTTGTTATAAATTAAAATTCAGAGTCATTAAGTGTTTATAGTACATATTAAGACCAACTACAAATTGTGGCCACTCACCAAGGTTTTACCCTAAGGTGTTTTATGAGTGTAATGCTCATATGGGTGTTATACAATTTTGAAGATGTGTATGTTCAGGAGTTTGTATTTGATGTTCTTTAGGTTTAGACACATTTTTGAATTATCTTCTGCAGAAAAAAGAATAAAGTTTTGGTTTTGGACTCTGAATCATTTGCATTTTTGCATGATCTCATAAAGAATAAAGTAGGACCAGTTGGACATTGGCATGTTGGAGATCACATTACATGTAATTTTCATGCTACACATCCATACTCGATCTATGTCATTGAATATATTGGTGTGGTGACCATTGATGGGTCTAGTTACCATTTAAGTGTTACAAAAGCCGCTTTGATCTCACCGTAATATAGGATATGGACCAAATGTATCTAAGGGGATATCTCAAGGATAGATAACATATTCAACGCGCACTCTGGATTTTATAATTGTCATTAGTAACATATGTAGTCCAAATGGGAGATTGTTGGGATTTTATTAATTTTCGTGTGGACTTACATATGTAATTACAACTATATTATGTGCTATCTAATTTAATAGAGCCAACTAAGTGGTCTAATTTAATAAGGCTCTAGGGATATCTAATGGGTATGGACTTTGCAATGTGTAGAGACTCAATACTAGTCAATTAAAATTGATGGACTCTTAATTGAGCTAGTATATAAGGAACTCACTTTAAAGTTATGGTCTCTAAGTCACATCAATCAATCACTCATCTCCTCTTCCCCATCTTGGAGAGAGAAACTGTTAATGTTTACATGTTGGCAAATTTGGTCTTTGTGCACAGTGCAATATTTGATGTTGTAACTCTGTGATACAACACTGGTCACACAGAATCTGGGTGGATTTAATGCCAGATTTTGTGCTTTTGATATTTGGCATGTTTTCTATTATATGAACATTGCCGATAATCTTGGATGTTTAATCTAAATTGATTTAGCCATTTTAATTGCCATTTATTCATATTTAATCATTTTCCTTGTGTACATGTTTTTCACCCACAAGGAAATGGTTGTGTTATGCTTTTCCTTTTATATATTGTAACCGTCCTCTAGAAACCAGGAAGAGGATTCAGTTTTGAAGCCTATTAAAAGGAAGATGATTTATTTTAAGGCTTTATATTCTATTAATTGGCATCAAGAGTCTTCCACCAATCCTTATTAGTGAGATTCTGTTATTTTTTATATATGTTGCTAACATGGACAATTATCTTGAGGGAAGTTCAATTTCTTGAACACCTCTTCTCATTGGAACCAATTTCTCATATTGGAAAGCAAAGATGAGAGCCTTCATCAAATCCATAGATGAACCTACTTGGAAATCCATCCTAACTGGCTAGAGATCGACTACTCATGTTGTTGATGGTAAGGATGTTCCAAAAAATGAAACTGAATGGACTACTGCGGAGGATCAGTTAGCAAACTCAAACTCCAAGGCACTCAATGCAATCTTCAGTGCAGTTGATGAAAATCAGTTTAAACTGATCTCTACTTGTGAAACTGCAAAAGAAGCATGAGACATTTTACAAGTTTCCTATGAAGGAACTGAAGCTGTAAGAATGTCTAAACTCCAAATGCTCACTTCTAAATTTGAGCACTTCGCATGAGTGAAAATGAAGCTATCATTGATTTTAATTCTAAACTCTGTGATATTGCTAACGAATCTTTTGCCTTAGGAAAAAAATACTCTAACTTTAAACATGTTAAGAAAGCGCTAAGATCTCTTCCAGAAAGATTTGCTTACAAAGCGATGGCCATAGAAGAATCAAAGATTCTTTCAGAGTTAAAGCTTGATGAACTGATAGGGCCTCTTTAGACTTTTGAAATGAACTTTGAGGAGACCAAGAAAGAAAAACTCAAGGAATTGAGTTACAAGAAGGAGAAAAGCAGGGAGACTGCCTTTCAGGCTAAAACATCAGATGAACAAACTCTTGAGACAGGAAAGGATCTTCATGAACCACTTGTGTTTCTTACCAAGAGTTTTGGTAAATACTTGAAACAGGCAAACAAAGGTAGCAATTTTCCCCGAACTGGAAAGAACTCTGTACCCCAGAGAAAGCAACATGACAATGGTGAGATCAAGAAAACTAAAGGGATAAAATGCAGGGAATGTGGAGGTTTTGGGCATATTCAAGCCGAATGTGCAAATACCTTGAAAAAGAATGGAAAATCATTTACCACATCATGGAGCGATGATGAACCAGATGATGAAGAAGAAGAAGAAAATGTGAGCAATCAGGTTGGTTGTAATAAATGCACCCCAGTGCTACTTCTGGTGTTACAACACCAATCAGGTATAACTCTAACTTTTCATTCACTGAAACATGCCTAAACTCTGTAATTCTTGTAGAAGAAAATAACTCAAATGATGAAAACTCAGAGGATGAGTCTGAAGTAGATGAAGAATCAAGAAATGAAGAACTCAGAAGAGTTTATCAAAAGATGTTCGAGAAATGGTTAATTGTGTGCAAAATAGATGAGAACCTGGAGGATAAGGTTGTGCGTCTTGTTGCAGAAAGGGACTCACTCAAAGGTGAAGTAATAAAGTTTGAAAGGATAGCAATAGAAAGGAAGGAAGAACTAACCAAGGTGAAGAAAGAACTCAGTGAGATGATGGTCTCTGTCAATAAACTAAACACTGGTAACGGCAGATTGGATGAAATCCTATCTCAAGGAAAAATCCATCAAGATCGTGCATGTATTGGTTTTGGTTTTCTTCTAACAAAAACTATGATAAAAAGGATAAAAAATCTAAAATTGTTTTTGTTAAAGAAGGAACTTCATACAGTCCTGTTGGGAAAAGAAATAATGGATTTGTTCCAATTTGTCACTATTTCAATCGTCCTGGCCATATAAGACCTAAGTATTATCGTCTTAAAAAACAATTTGTCATAGGTGCTCAAACATCACCAAAGAAACACTCCTCGTTTTAAAATTGATTTATCTAACAAACCCAAGAAAATCTGGGTTAGAAAAAATGAGTTTTCTTGTTATGTTGTTCACACATATTTAAAAGCTAATGTGACTGAATCATGGTATTTTGACAGTGAGTGTTCTCGTCATATGACTGGAGAATTGGAAAAACTCACTGATTTTGAAAAATATGAAAACGGCTTGGTCACCTTTAATGATGGTGCTAAAGATAAAGTTTTGGAAAAAGGAACTTTGAATGTATCTGGTCTCCCTTCTCTCAAAAATATTCTGTATGTTGAAGGACTGAAAGCGAACGTAATCAACATTAGCCAGATTTGTGATTATGATTTACTTGTGATATTTGATAAAAATGTTTGTGCTGTCTTTGATAAAATTGACAAATGCATCTTGAAAGGCAATAGATCCTCTGATAACTGTTATCTGATTCAGGAACAAATCTAGTGTTACAACACTTCTCTTGTGTGCAATAATTCCTCTTTGAGTGATATTGAACTGTGGCACCAAAAGTGAGGTCACATGAACTTTCGTGGTATGCTGAATCTTATTAAAATAGGAGCTGTGTTAGGAGTTCCTAAACTTAATAAATATTACTCTAGTGTCTGTGGTCCTTGCAAACTGGGAAAACAAAAAAGGGAATCACATAAAGTGTTGCAACATCTTAGTTCATCACACTGTCTTGAAATTTTGCATATGGATCTTATGGGGCCAATGCAGGTAGAGCATAGGAGGAAAGAAATACATATTTGTGTGTGTTGATGATTTTTCCAGATTCACATGGATAGATTTCATTAGATAAAAATATGACACTCTCACTGTTTTCAAAAAGCTGTGTCTTAGGCTGAAAAATGAGAAATATTGTAACATTGGAAGGATTAGAAGTGATCACGATAGAGAATTACAAAATTCTAATTTATCTAATTGCTGTGAAAAGCATGGAATCTTTCATGAATTTTTTGCGCCCATTCACCTCAACAAAATGGTGTTGTAGAAAGAAAGAAAGATCTATTCAAGAGATGACACATGTTATAATAAACTCCAAGAAAATCACTCCTAAATTGTGGGCTGAAGCGATTAACACTGCATGCTATATCGTTAATAGGGTTCATTTACGTCCTGGTACTAACATGACACTCTATGATATTTGGAAAGGCAAAAAGCACAATGTCAGTTATTTTCACGTGTTTGGATGTGTTGGCTATATTCTAAATGACAGGCAACATCTTGGTAAGTTTGATTCAAAAAGTGATGTGGAAATTTTTCTCGGATATTCCTTGAATAGTAAAGCATATAGTGTCTACAACATGAGAACCTAGACTATTATTGAATCCATATATGTTGTAGTAGATGATACTAAAGATTGTGCAGAAATATCCAAAGGCAAAGATGAAGAATGAGCAGTTGAAGTTGAGTTCAACAGTATTGATGAAGGTGTTACTGACGATGTTACAACATCTGATCCAACACCTAAAACATATGCTCAAGAAGATCCAGAGTCAGAAGCATATGAAGCCACTGAGTTTGATAACTTTGATCAAACCAGAAAAGAACCACCCAGTAGAATAAAGAAAAACCATCCAGTGGATCATGTGACTGGGCAAGTATCAAATGGCATTAAAACAAGAGGTAAGGAGAAGGTAAACTATAGGGAAATGGTAAGATTTGTTTGCTTTACTTCTCTCATTGAATCCAAAAATGTTAAAGAAGCTCTTGTTGATGAGTATTGGGTTAATGCCATGCAATTAGAACTGGAACAATTTGAAAGAAACAATATGTGGGATCTTGTTCCTAGGCCTGAGAATTCTAATGTTACTGGAACCAAATGGGTTTTCAAAAATAAAACTGATGAACTTGGTAATATAACTAGAAACAAGGCTAGGTTAGTGGCTCAAGGCTACACTCAGGTGGAATGAGTGGACTTTGATGAAACTTTTGCCCCTGGCCAGGCTTGAGTCCATAAGACTCCTTCTTGCTTTTGCTTGTGTTCTTAAAATCAAATTGTTTCAAATGGATGTCAAAAGTGCCTTCCGAAATGGTTTTCTTAATGAGGAAGTGTTTATTGAACAACCTAAAGGTTCTGAAAATCACCAATTTCCCAACCATGTGTTTAAACTAAAAAATGCTCTGTATGGGTTGAAGCAAGCTCCTCGGGCTTGGTATGAAAGGTTGACTACCTTTCTATGTGATAAAGGTTACAAAAAGGGGAAATACTGATAAAACTTTATTCATCCAAAAATTTAAGAATGGTATCACCATTGCTCAAATTTATGTTGATGACATAGTGTTTAGGTCAACTTCTAAACAAAAACTTGATGAATTTGTTGGTTATATGTCTTCTTAGTTTGAAATGAGCATGTTAGGTGAGTTGAACTACTTTCTTGGTTTACAAGTGAAACAGTTTGACAAAGGATTTTTATCACTCAGAATAAATATGCCAAGAACCTCATCAAAAGATTTGGGTTGGACAATAAAAAGCACATGATATCTCCCATGGGGACTAGTGATAAATTGTCCTAAGATGAGGGTGGAACTTCTATTGATCCTACTCTTTACAGGAGTATGATAAGAAGTCTTTTGTATCTCACTGCTAGCAGACCTGATATTAGTTACAGTGTTTGTGTTTGTGCTAGATATCAGTCTTGTCCTAAAGAGTCTCATTTGAAAGTTGTGAAAAGAATAATTCGTTTTGTAAATGGGACTACTGAACTTGGTATCTTGTACTCTTTTGATATTAACATTAACTTGGCTGGTTTTAGCGATGTTGATTGGGCAAGTGATGTTGATGACATAAAAAGCAGTACTGGAGGCCGGAGGGTGCTTTCACCTTGGAAACAATCTGGTTTCTTGGTATAGAAAGAAACATAACTGTGTTTTATTATCTATTATTGAGTTTGAGTATATAACATTAGGGAGTTGTTGTTCCCAAATGTTGTGGATGAGATAAATATTGGCTGATTATGGGGTTGAAAAGAAATTCCTTAATGCTTCTGATTTATTGCGTCTTGGTTCCTCTTCATCATCACTTTGAGGTAACCTTGCAGTTTCATAAGTTCGCTTATTCAAACTTTCTTCTTTCCTTTCTTTATTTGGAAAGATATTCTTAAAGAATATAACATTCCTTGATTCAATGATCATACCTTCATTTATATCAGGAATAACTGACTTGTGCACTAAAAAGTGATATGCACTAATATTGTTAGCATATCCAATGAAAATACAATTGATCATCTTCAGACCGATTCTAACTTGTTTTGGCTTAGGTACTTCGACTTTAGCCAAACACCCCCACACATTGAGGTATTTATATGACGGTTTACGTCCTTTTCATAACTCATATGGAGTTTCGTTTTTACCTTTGTGTGAGATCTTATTAAGAATGTAGTTTGCAGAAAGTATGACTTCCCCCTACAAGTTTTGGGGTAAGCCAAAGCTTATCAATATCACATTCATCATCTCTTTAAGAGTTTGATTTTTGTGTTCTGCTATACCATTTGATTGAGGTGAGTAGGGAGCTGTCGTTTGATGAATTATACCCGCTTTCGAGCGAAATTCTTCAAATGGAGCAACATACTCTCCGCCTCTATCACTTCGAATTATCTTAATTTTCAAATTAAGTTGATTTTCAACTTCATTCTTATAAGTTTTAAAAGCTACTAAAGCTTTATCTTTGCTTTTCAAAAGATATACCACTACAAGAAAAACGCTCAAAGTCATCGCTTAAATGCATTTCATGATGTCTTATACTATACAACATCATGTTTTAAGTGAAGCAATGTGTATGACCGGATTTTTTTCGCTATTACACATCGGTTTTAAGAGCTGATGTCTTTGGACACTCTTTTCTTACTTTATAACATTATTTTTAAGATTGGTTATTCCAACAGATGTCTTTGTGCACCCTTTATTGATTTATAACATCACTTTTAACATCATTTATTTAAATTGGATGTTATAACTCAATTATTATCACTTTAAAATAAAATAAAATTAATTTTCCCCAAATTTTTTTTAATAGAAAATTTCCCCAAAACAACCCAGGAAACCCCAAAAACTTCACCAACCCAGCAAACCCGAAAATCTTTGATACTTAGAACATTCTTTAGAAACTTAGAAACCCTCAACAGTTCTTCTAAACCTCATGAGCCACTTCTCCTTCAAAATCCATCAATCCCTCATCAACTATTTTTCGAGAAAAGTGCTTCGTCTTGTCGTCTTTCTTGTCATTATAGACGTTGAGTTTTAGAGTTTCTTTAGGCATCGAACGACATCGTGAACTCGAACTCAACGATGACGTAGGCGCTCGGTGTGCCTTGGCCATCTTTCAGCATCAGATTTTTGGCGTTGCATACTTCTACGGTCAGTTTTCTGTTGCAAATCTCTGCCATTGACAGTAAAAAGGGAAAAATTGAAAGTTGGGAAATTGTGAATGGATGAATGTGAATTTTATTAGTAGTTTGTCGGTATTTGTGGGTTTTTACCCATCTCATGGGTAGTTTTTGTAATTGTGCGTTAATTTTCTAAACCCAATTGACTGGAAACTGCTATTCTTTTCTAGTCAAATGGAGAGTTGCTTTTAAAACAGAAAGGTATGGATGTATGTCTAATTTCAAGTTGTATGTTTAATTCGTATGTGTGGATGTATATGTTTCAGATTAATGTCCTCAACTTGGGATTATTTTGAGCAGATAGATGATTGGCGTGATATAACTCTACCAGGGGTTCTCCCAAAGACACCAAGAGTGAGATTGGTGGGTACTGATACTACTGTTACGGGCTTGTGAATGAATAAATGGCCTTGGATTCAGGTGATTCTGTTCTAGGTAAGGAAAAATATTTTGAGTTATTTTGAGTTGGTGCTATTGGCTTAATTCCTAAAATTTGTATGCAGGGGTGTAGACAAGGGGAGGCCGGGGCCAAATTTTTTTTGTCCCATTTTTTCTATGGAAAAAATTATATATATATTTTTTAGAGGAAAAAATAGTTGAGCTAGGGGGAAATATTTTTCGGCTAGGGGTAAAATTGTGGGCTGGCTACGCCCCTGTTTGTATGTGTTGCAGCTTATCTTTTAAAGTGTTTATTAGCTTGTTCCTATTATATTAAATCTTTCACTTTGGCCTGTTTTTCAATTGGTCATTTCAGAATGATAATAGGTCACTGAACTAAATTTATCTTGATAGTTCCGCTACCTTATCATGTATTGTTTCTAAATCCAGTCATTGGTTAGGCGGCTGAAGGCTTTTGCCGCAGAAATGGAGTGCCTTTAAGCTTCTTATACAGAAGGGTTGAAGGTATATCAGTCTGCTGCACATGTGCTATTATCTATCTTTCACTATTGCCTTTCTAATTGTTGAAATATTATTTTTCCTAGATATCACCTATTATGATCTATTACAGGTGAAAGCTTGCATAGTTCTCGAATATTATTGTTATATATTTGCCATTATCATTTTAATAGGTTCGATTTGTCCATTGTTGCTTTTCACTTATTTTAACAAATGGAGGGAAATGCATAATTGATGTCTAGCTTGGCATTCACTCTCAAGCCTGTAACCTACTCATGACATATGCCTTTGTTCTATATTCGTTTGGTAGCATTTTCTTTTACTATTAGGTTTCTAATAATGTATATGAAGAGCCTGGCTATAGTGAAGTTACAAAAAGCAATGATGCCTGTGAATGTTTTGCATGAATGCTGTAAAAAGATGCCACTTACATGCCCCAAGGACATAATCCTATGGTTTGCATTTTTTTTTGTAGAGTTGCATTTTAGCAATTTTAGATTATGCCAAGGAGCAGAAGGCAATGAAGAAAAAAGAATGGATGGAAGTTTTTGAAGACGAGAGAAACTCTAGGATCCTTTGAGGTAAAACATCAAGATACAATCTAAAAATATTCTCTCATTATATTTAGATCTCCATAAATATGAATATTAAAACTAGTATTTTTTGAAATGAGCACATTTCCTGTATGAATAAGGAAAAAGGGAGTTAGCCTATGCAATACACAACTTAAATCCAAATAATCTCAAGCAACAAGAAAATCCAAAATGGAGATTTAAGGACACAAATTGTTGCTGAACGGTAATACTAGAGTGCCCTTCACTGTCGAGCTTATTACAAAGAACAATATTTAATCAAATGGCTTTAATATCACCATTTCTTCTCGTCCTTCAACTATAATCTCTTGGAAGTAATTGTTTAAGCTTAGTGTGGGTAATTTGCAGTTATCATTGTCTGTTGTTCCTACTTTCAGAAGACTGAAATGCTGTTATTTAGTTTTTGTCCTTCCATTTGTAGTTGGATTTTTTGTTGCTTAATGTCCTTCTGTAAAAATAATTACTGTAGGTAAAACTGAGTATGTCTATGTTCGTGTCGTGGAACCATCACAGCTTGCTTTGGAGGTATCCTCCTAAAACTTACTTCACTTTTCATTTGATGTTACCAGAGGCAGATCTTATTGATGACTCCCTTTCATTAGATGTGCAAAGCAATTGAGGAAGATTGACAACAAGAATCTACGATTGCATATTTAAAGCTTGTCAATGCTCATGGTGCTCAGGCCTGACATAGGGTACTATGTTTATTTATTGAATACCTTGAACATAGATAATTGGTTTTTACTTTTCCCTTGTTGGATAAGGTTTTTTGCCTTGTGTTTTGCTTTAAAAAGAAAGGGTTAAAAAAAGAAGAAGATTGTTTTTTTCTAGTGGTAATTTGGAGTTTTATTTCCTTCTATTCATGCCTTCTGTTGCTGGATGCAACATTTTCATAACCCATTTATTAACTTGCATTATTTATTTTTTGCTAACATTTGCTCCTATTTTATATATGTCATGACTAATTGTTGATAAACTGAAGTCACCTGCTGACTTTTGTCATTACAGGTCATGTTCAGGATACCCATCAGATGGATATTGGCACTACATGGAGATGTAGTTGTCCCCTTTATATTTGCTGGTGTTCAAAGGTAAGTTTAGATGGCTTTTGTTCACTAGTCTACCTTATTTACCATTTCATTGGAAATAAATTTTGATATGAGAATTACTATTGACCTCTCTACAAAACATGAATCTGGATTGACTAGAAAATTAAAAGATTAAGAATCCTTGGAAATCTTTTATTTTAATTATTTATTTTTGGTTCTGGCCACTACTGAAGTATTAAACTTGTTTTTTCTTGATAACCTGCATAGATTTGTATTGATATGTGATATTTTCTTCTGAAGCCTTATTCAATATGAGACTTTGGAAAGTGCATTCATTTCTCGCCTTCTGATTTTTGTGTTCATGTGAAGTTCTTATCGCAGTATTACTGTAATAGTGGTGTTGTTTCTCATGGGTGAAGTAGACTCTAAACATACATGATTTCTCTCTAGAAGAGCACATCTTTATTTATCCTTTTGACAACCTATGAGCAAATTTTATGGCATTGGATATCTTGTGTCCCGAGATCAATATATAGCTACTTTAATTAGATGTCAAGATGAGCTGCTTATTTTCTGTTTTTAACGTCTCAAGTTGTTTTATAGTGACACTATTAATTTGCCTTTATAATATGATCACAGATTTGTTTTTCTGTCTCCATTTGCATGGGAACAAGCTTATTTTCATTCGTTTAACCTTTGCATATTTAATATAGCAATGCTGATCACATTGTAATATACAAACTACAAGCTTGATGAATAAATGTGCTTATTGATTAGCTTCTGAGGCTTGGCGATTTAACTTGGTTTTATTTATGTTGTTCTATTTTTTGTTAGGAGTTGCTGGTTAAGAGTTGTTGCTAGTTGCTGTTGGATTGCTAGGTTGGTGGAGTTGTTGCTGGGTGTTGATGGATTATTTGGTTGGTGGAATGGGAAATTGGTTGTTTTGATTGCTAGTTGCTGAAAAGATATAATTGCAGATTGCAGATTTGGGACTTAATTGTTATGAGTTATTGCTTGCTATTTTTTTGATGTTTTGGTTGTTCTGTTGTTTCTTTTTTGAACGTAGTCAATCGGTTACTTGATCATGTTTCTAGCTACATTATTTGTGTCGTTTACTATTTGTACATGTTGTTTGGAGTTGATGACATTGTAATGACTCTTTTAGAAAATTGATGAAATGTTGTTTCTCGCTTTGATATTTGATGGTGGATGGTTGTTATTTACTTTGATGGTGGGATGATTGTTTCTTGTTTTGTGAGGGAGATGATTGTTTCTTGTTTTGTGAGGGAGATGATTGTTGATGTAACCATTTTAGTAAAATGGCAAGTAATATAATTTAAACTAAAACCGACTTTGTTTAGAATATTCGACATCGGTTTTAAACTGACATCTAAAACATATAAAGAGGCATTTTTAAATGTGAATGGCATCGATTTATGACCGTTTTCTAAAATGCTTAACATATCGGTTTCTAATCGATTTTGTTCCTAACAAAATTGATGTTCAACCAAACACTATAACATCATTTTTGTTAGAAACAAAATTGGTCAAAATCGATGTGTTTTTGATATAACAACATCAATTTTTTACATGCTTAAAACCGATGTTGAATATGCATACATTTAACATCGCCGATTACGACATCGGTCGATTTTCACAGAAATCCTACAAATGAAAGTTGGATCCACACAACACCAAGTTTAGGTAAGTAACATTAATACCAAATCCATACTATACAATTTGTTAGGAAAAATTATGTTTAGATTTTGATGATGCCATATAAAATTTAGATTAGGAAGTTGGCACCCCATTTTCTATGTAATTCAACTTGTAATAGATAGGGATGAATAAAACTGAGTTAGAGTCAACTAAGTTGAAGATTACAAAACTCGACTAAAAATCAAAGAGGAGACCCAGCTGTGTGTCAGCTGTGTGAAGCCAAGTGAAGACTCAATCAAATGACAAAAAAGTTGTTTCAGTCAGTTGACTGACAGCTAAGTCATTCCAAAATGATTGGAATCGAATGTCAAAGGGGTATGCAGCAGACAAGACTTGAAGAAAGTTGAAAGAGATCCGTTGTCTCCACAAGTCAAGGTTTTGCTAGAAATAGACATGTGTCAGGCTGCCAGCAATAAAACTGTTTTGCTGAAAGAGTGCAAAAAGCTAGGAACGAATGAGATGTGCCTGAAAACCTGGAGAGATTAAGGAAAGGCTGCAGAGCATTTAACTCATGGTATGATCCACATCAATGCAACAAGACAAGACAAGCCAACAACCAACGAGTGTGATTTGAAATGTGTGTCTATCTCTTCAACATACATAATTTCAAATCTACACTATTTGTTCACAAAAACTGATGTAGAAACTAAATTTGTTACATCAAATTTTCATAGAAACCGATGTAAAAAGAAACATTCTATGGTTGAGGAATAAAAATAAAACTTAAAGAATGAGTTCACCAATCCTATGACAACTACTATCCTACCAACGACTTTCAATATGCTATCCTACGACAATATTAAAGAAAATAAATATAGATATTCGAGTGTTTATTCACAAAAGGATAGTATCTTTTTTCTTTTGAAGTTTTTCCACGTGTATGATATGTAGACATATAATGACTAATTGTTGCATAGAAAATAGTTTTTTGTGTGATTACATAAAGGATTAAAATATTAATAAATATTAAACTTATAATTTGTAATTACTTATTGATCAGTAAGATTATTACTTGTGTTGTCATTGAAACAATGCCTGTAAAACTACCATTGAAGACTAGAAATAAAACATAATATTAAAGACCATATATATATGAGTGTTTACTCTCAATAGGATAGTATATCTTTTTTTCTTTTGAACTCTTCCACGTGTATGACATGTAGACGTCTAATAAACATATGAAGTAATTTTACGTATGATTACATCAATTATTCAAAAACTAATAAATATCTAACCTTTAAGTTGAAGTTAAATATTGAGTTTGGTTATTACTCGTGTCGTCGCTGAAATGATAATGTATGTAAAAGTTGTTTTGTCTCAGTCTCACTAAATTTGAATATTACAAATGATGTCAATTTCATATTCAATCATTTTGGAAAATTATAGGTAATTTTTTTTTTGTATTAATAATATAGAAATTAATTAATAATCACAACCATAAATATGATTAAATTGTATTATTTTTATTTATGAAACTTATGAATAAGTAAACTTTTGCATTAAAATGTAATCATATTCGCCATTTTGTCTTTATTAGCAATGAAGTCATTGTACTTCATGTATTTGGAATCACAAACTTTATATTGGATAACATAATTATAAATTAAACTTATGAACTGAATAAAATGTATTCTCTTACCAAATCAGATTAGTAAATAATGTAAGGCTCCATTTATATTGATGGAACTTAGAGCTAAGGAATTCAAATCCATAATAACAAGTACATTGAGGTTGTTTGGATGAAGTCATTTTATAATAGATTTCAAATTATTAGAAGTTATTTATGGATTTACAGGATATCAAATACTTCATATTTGGAATTTTTCGAAATTATTCTCCTAAATTCTCTCCCCAAATCCAAATTATCCCATCTAAATGGAACCTAAGATATACTAATGGAGTCTTTTACTCCTCTCCAAAGCCCTAACGCAAACCCTAGCCTCCCTGGTCCAAAACCTCCTGATCCACTTGGAAATCCTTCATCAACCAAGCGTAGATCATTCATAGATGCTCTTGCTCTTGTGTAAAAAGCGTATGCGATTCACTAGAGCCATTAAAAGACCTTTCCTGCACTAGACGGTGTTCCGCTCGCTAATGAATCCACTTTCAATGGCTACCTAAAGGAAAATGCTGGCAGCCATTAATAAATAAAAACAAGAACAGAGTATGATAAAGGGAAAACTAGAAATATATTTCTATAATTCAATAATAGTTTGATACACTAAAATCTATTCCATCTGCATATATTAAATAGACTCAAGAATATCCAAGAATGAGGACAACTGCAAATCTATCATTGGATGAGAGGGAATAGTCAATCATGAATAGCAAAATATGAATTATGAATAGCAAAAGAGTAAAATATTCCAATTGCCTGCTGAGATATTTCACTGTTGGGATATTTTATGTATAGTAAAATATTTCACTGTTGGGATATTTTAGGTATAGCAAAATGCAACTTAATTCTGAAATACGACTTATCTGAGACTCAATTTCCATATTCTATTACTGCCTATTAAACTATAATAAAACCATTGAGAAACTAAAATTGATGAAGATATTGTTGATCTAAAATTTGAATTCAGCAGTACACGGGAGAGCTCTATTTATAGAGCTGACTACAATAACTATCTTGAGTCTAACAGACTAATTAAACTACTAATTGCCATACCAGAAAGTAACTATCACAATTGTCATCTAACAGCCCCCCTCAAACTCAATGTCTGATAATATGAGACTTTGAGTTTGCTGTGCATATCACCAAAACTGCGGTTTGCGTTAGGCTTAGTAAATACATCCTCCAACTGATCAATGGAAGGAACGTGCCTAATCTCAACTAGTTTCTGTTGAACCTTCTCTCTTACAAAATAAAGGTCTAACTAAATATGCTTTACACCACACAACGATTATTTTGGTGGATGAAATACTTAACTCATTTAGTATGTCTACACACTTCTATATTCTGCTTCTATTGACAACCTTGAGATGGTATATTATTTATTTGACTTCTAGGAGATAAGGTTAGGTCCCAAAAAAAAAAGAATGGCCTGGTGTGAACTCCTACCATCTATTTCTGATGTCAATTCCGCATCACAATATCCAATTTAAGGAAAAACACCTGAGGTGTGCTTGGAAAATTGCAGTTCATACTCCATTGTGCCACTTAGATTTCTCAGTATGCACTTGACTGCCTTCTAGTTCTCTTCCTGGGTTTTCTACATAAATTGGCACACCTAATTTACTGCAAAGGCAATTTCTGGCCTAGTAATTGTGACGTATTGCAGTGCGCCAATGGTTCTTCTATACTTGTGAACATTGTCCACAATAGAACCACCATGTATGAAAGTTTAAGGTTAGAGGTCATTGGACTTGTAACCATGTTGACTTTGTTAAGAAGGTCTTTGATGTACTTGGTCTGAGATAGATGTAAGGCCGTAGCTGTGGATTTCACTTGAATACCCAAAAAAATAGTCAAGTGTGCCAAGATCCTTAAGTGCAAAACTGGAATTGAGTTGTTGAATGTGTTGATCATTATTCCTAGTAATTAAGATGTGCAATTATGCATAAAGGGGAAAAAAAGAATGGATTCAAATGACTAGATTTCTGAGAGATTTTAAATCCTTTAGAAATGAACTAAAACTTAAAGAGGAATTTGAAATCCTTTAGTTTAGATTTATAAGTCAAACAAGGATGTGGATTTAACTAAGAATTCCGAATCCCTCATTCCAAAATCCCACTCTTAAATCCCCCATGAAAATGTAAGCTAACACAAAACTATTATATATTTATGAGAATAGAAGAGCATTTGATAAGATACCCCAAGAATTATATTCAAATATTACTCAAGGAATATACTAGGAAGAGAAAATAAATGATTTTTTGTTTGTATTCACTATCTCTACTAGATCTCTTGTAAATGTTACCCGCATACAACATATTTATACTAATCACAAATGACTATTCACTTATGAACTTTATTAAATATATGTGCATATGCACTTACTTTCTATCTTGATTCATTTATCAACCCAGATATACATGAATAATATTAATTATCCTAGATACATTAATTAACACATACCCAGTACCTAGTTGTCATAGTCTACAAATTTAAAATTAATATTATAAACATTGAGGTTTTGGACGTTTTCCCTTACAAATATAAAACTATTTATTTCACCTCTTGAAATTTAAAAAAAATAATTATGGCTTGTCCTACTGATTTTTGATGCATATGAATAGGTAAAGTTGATGGCTTTGACTTGAAAAGTTTTATTCAAAATTTTATCATGGATGAACTCGGATTTTATCTGTTATTTATTGCTGCATGTGTATTGCCACTCATGTGTTACCAGCTTGACCTAAGTTCTTATTTCATTAATTTGAAGTTTTTTATTATAGATTTTAAATAGTACTTTTTTATTTATATTTTTGGATGCAACAATGATGGACGAGCGAATGAAGCTGGTGAAGGAACAAATCCATCACATCCAAATGGTAAACAAACAGAAAGAAATATTGGAGACTTTCATGTTCCAATGCCTAGCCGAAGAGATGAGCCTGGTTGATTTTGATCTACGCGATACGACGTATATGCGTTGCGTTATTAACGAAAAACTTAGGGATATCAATTCCAAGATAGAAGTGCTAGAGAGAAATGGTCAGCATTGTCAAGTAGTCAAAGTTGAGGTGGTGGCTCCACTTCTTTCTCCACGTACCATTGGCGGATGAGGTAGCGTCACTGACTCGTGAAGATACCATGGATGGTTTCTCATGGCACCTATTGGACAGTCCGACTGGTGCTGATGGCACACGTGGGCTTGGTTTTGATATGCCCGCGGTGATTCCATATCCATATACACTACTACAAAAATCCTGATAGACACCGATTTTAAACCGGTGTCTATCAGTAAAACAACCGGTGTTAAAGCCACTGGTGTTAAAAGTCTGAACTTTTTGACACCGGTTTTAAACTGGTGTCTATTAGTAAAACAACTGGTGTTAAAACCACTGGTGTTAAAAGTCCGAACTTTTTGACACCGGTTTAAAACCGGTGTCGTTTCCTTGAAAGACACCGGTTTTAAACCGGTGCCGTAGATATAAAATATCCGCTTTCAAAGGCCCTGATGTTAAAAGTTTATGTATTTGACACCGCTTTGAAACCGGTGTCTTTTGATGAATAGACACCATATCAAAACACCGGTATAAAACCGGTGTTGTTTCATCTAAAGACACCGGTCCAAATCTGCAAAAAATCCATATAAATAAGCAAAAATCATTATAAACAAAAATCCAAATCCAACAACCATCATAAATTCACTACCAATTTAATGAAATCCAATAAATTCACTACCAATTAAATGAAATCCAATTCCACCAATCAACAAAAAATGCATTAATACTAATTTGACAAAAAATGCATTATTCGAACCACCAAAAGAATGCTAAACCCTTCCACTACTTTCGCCCCATCCTTAACTAAAACCTTAACTTCTAAACCGGCCATAGGAGCCACAACAGTCCCAGGTGGATGTGAGGATGCCTCCAAAGCAGGTTTGTCTTGGGATTCATCAATATCAGCAATGTCAAGTCTCTTTCTCTGTTTAAAATGATGATGGCATGATCCATGCCAGATGTGAGTGTGCTCTATCTGGTCCTGCAATACAGACAGCATTTGTACTATGAATTAGTGAAAAATTGCAGAACAGACAGTCTTAATAAAGAAGACTTTCGGCATCGACCCTGTACAAAGAAAACTAATGACCCAAATTGAAAAAAGGCCCTGTACTGTTGCTGAAAAATTAGAGAACAGCGCCATCATGAATCGTATATTATGAACTATGATATTTAGCAATCATGGACAATTTTAAGAGCATTTTTCTTTTTCCTTTCCATTTTTCCTTTTCTGTATGGTTGTATGTTCTTATTAGATGCGTGTTGAGGGGCTATGTGATTGGAAGTCTTTCTCTCATCAAAAGGATGAACTAAGAGAAGACTGATTCTATTTGAATTTTGCGCACCTCAAAAGCATATCAAACAACTGATTCAAGCAACTTGCTGCTATAGCAAGAACAACATTTTTTCCTCTCTTGTAGCCGCAACTATAATGTACATGTCTTATTATATATTTGTCTGTGTGTGCATAAATGCACAAGCAGGTACTTGTTGTGTGAGTGGGTGGTCAGTGTCTGCATGAAGAGAGTGAGTACTCTTGTGGATGTGAACTCCTAAGTAAAAGGAAACAATTGATTAAAAGGAAACACGAACGCAAAAACAAGCAAAGAGGAAAAAGAAAAAAAACATGAGAAAACTATCACAAAAGCAAATTTTATTTTCTTTGTTAATAGGGTAATGAAAATTCACCTTCTGGTAAACAGATATGCTGATAATCATGCTTACACCACCATGTTCAACTCTAAAATCATGGTCTCTTAAGTGCACTACATTCAGCTCAAGATCAGAAAAACTGATTCCTCCCATCTGTAAATGCATATTAACTAGTTGAAGATTGGAGTTTCTGAAATAATTACTATAATATCTAAAAAAATCCAAAAGCAAAAACAATTCAGCCTGAAATAAGGATGCCACAAAACAACCTCAATTAGATATTTTCCTTTAGCCAGATAAATGACACGTACTGGTGGAAGTTTTAAGCTACCCTTGCTAGATTCATCTTCCCATTCAAGTTCCATTGTATGCTTAGCACAGTGAACAAACAGAGAACACTACAGTATGTGATATGAAATTAATTCAAACACCTTGTAACATTGTCATTATTTCCGGCTAATCAAAATAAGCAGAGTGCAAGAAATTAAAACAACTATCTATAGACTAGTTATGTGACGAAAAGAATGGGTTAATTCCAAACTCTGGTAAGCACTTTGAATGAATCAGAGACTATAGAATTACCTAAAATAGTCAATCTCAATGAGTGCTAGTCAGCATGATGCTCACATGATGCTAATATCATTTGGGACCATATTTGAATTTGTTGCACCAAAGGTCTTTTTATGTCCAGAGATTTCGTGCACGATAAAGAAATCAATATGCTAGTCTATTCATTGAAAACTGAAGTAAAAAAGGAACTTTGCAATCAAAGAGCATGTCCAGGTATATATACACCAACATTATAAGAAATTGTGAAGATATAAGACCATAGAGCTGGTGACTTAAATAAAGATGTCCATTGCCACAAAGAATTTTTTTTTTTAAAAAAAAAAGTTAGGTTCCTGCAAGTGGATCCAAATAACAAACTTCAGCTTATGCAATTACCTCGCATCAGCCATAACTTGAACTTTAGCACCACCACCATGCAAATCATAAAAGAATAGCTACGATGATGATGATCGTTTGTTCATAAGACGGCCTACCAAAATAAACATCAACTTCACATTAACGAAAAGCAAAAGTTTGCTTATGAGACTCTGCAAAAAATAAAAATAAAAAATTATATCTCCAATACCAGCTATTCTTTCTTCAACATCCTCAATACGGATTATTACCAGCTTTCTTCTGAGCTGCAAGAGCTCTCAGCCTATTTTCATAATATTGCTGCAAGCATAACAAAACATTCAGCGAAACAATATAGGCAAGAGTGTCAGAGTCCTTTCAGGAACTCAATAATCCCCATTCAAACATAATGATAAAAAGAAAAGAAGAAAGATCGAACGACCACCAATGTACAGGAATATATTAAACATACCGTTGGATCCATACCCTCATCTTCCATAGCAACAGATTTCTTTGCCTATGCCCTTGGCTTGGCAGAGGCCTGAACAAATACAACCACTATTACAAATAAACTCATGAAATAAACAACAAATACCTTCAAAAGCCAACAGAGATATATAGAGAAGTATTAAGTCACCACAAACATTCTGTTCCTTCGCAAATATGCAACAAACTACTGAATCACAGGACACCAAATATGACAAAATATAAGCTACTCATATACAAGAAATATCTGATCAAACTGCCCTTTATAAAATTAAGATAGACAGACCCACATGGCCACATGAGAAATAGCATGAAATATCTGATTAAATCTACATGTAGTGCCTCTAGATCAAATTGCCATAGCTGGTCATAGGCAGCAGAGCTTAATTCCATGGAGTACTTGCCAGGGGAGAATGCATTCTCAATGAATCCGAAGCCGGAAATCAGACAATAGTGAGTAGGAAAATGCAAATCACAAACCCTAAATTGCAAACCAATTAAAATGGGCTTCAATCATACTCACAAAATTGAGGAGAATTAGTACTTAAACCAAAATCCATATTCCCAAAAACCTAGATAATAGTCATCGTAATAGAAATTGTTCATAAACGACAATATAACATGAGAATGAAAATTTCAACTCTTAATCGCCATCGGCCTTATTGTAGACATAAGTGAGGCCACACTTACCGCAGTAGTGTCTGTCAAAGTGATTAGCCATGAACGTACACGCACCATACTCAGCATTTGG